>VXBC01007691.1:548574-576074 GCA_013399945.1 Ploceus nigricollis
TTTTTTTTTTTTTGGTATCTGTTTTGTAACCAGTTTATTCAGAGCTCCTAGTGCAGCAAATAAACAGCAAACGCTTTGATCTCATTAAATTACAACTTATAGTTCCTGGAGCCATAAATATTGTGCCCCGCTCTCTCCCTCCCCTCCCATCCTGGTGCAAGGTAGTCTGGTTAATATCGCTCTCTCCTTGAGCACTCTGACGTTTACTCAGACAAATAGCAGAGGTTATGAATGCTGCTCACAGATAGCATCAAGAATTCTCCATGATGCCATAGTGGTGAACCAAGCATTCAGAATGGTCATAGTTTTATCTAACAACTAAGTTTGGTCTGTTTAACTTTTCTTCACAAAACTGGAATTTCGGTTATCACACACAGAATTATCACAGGCCGGTGGTTAACTGTTCTGGACAAAATCATAGAACAGTACAAAAGAAGAAAGAAAGAAAGATTACATTGCAGCTGAAATTCACAAAGTTTTATGGAAAATACAAGTATAGGTAGCACGTTTAAATAAATCATTTTTTTGCTAGAGGCTTTATTTCTCATGTATTTTAGCCATAAATTCAAAATGACCTAGTAAGTCCTAAGTGCAATTGCAGAATCAATTACAGAAGTGAAAGCCAGCAATGCTTTACAATTATTCTATTCTGTAAGCTAGGTTTTCCCCATCTTTTGCAATACAGACATATCTCAGTTGTACTGCTTTTACTAGAAGGCTCTGTAATGAACATGCAAGGAGAGTTCCTGCTGTTAAGCGGCAGAAGGTGCAAGCAGCTCTAACTTTGATGCAAGTGCAAAGGTGCACCGTGGCAGCAGAGGTGCAGACGAGGGACAGAGAGCACAGCTCACAGGCTGGCTGCCACACCAGCAGGTGCAAAAGCCTGCCATGGATCTGATGCCAGCTGTTTTCCAAAAGTCAGGCTTTATAGTGTGCAGAAAAAACTTATTTTGTCATGGGGAAAGCACGAGTCATGCCCTTGAGGCAGAAAAGGTGATTATATTTTCTTCATTGTAATGCCAAGTGGGTGTGTACAATCCATCTGGAAGCAAACCCAAATCTGGCAATACAAAGCTCTAGGCAGGAAAAACCAAAGCCAACAAACAACCAGAACCCAACACAAACTCCCAAAAAAACCTCCACAAATGAAATCACCAAAAATAATAGCAAAGTTTTTCAAGGTGAGTGAAATCACAAGCTTTGTAGCCACAAAAAGAATTTTAAAAATCATTTTCTACACACATACATGTGTTTTCTTGTACCCTGAAATTAATTAAAATGTCACCCCAGAGTTTTTGCTTTTTTTTTTTCTAGTAGCTTTCTCTCATTATTAAAATCACAAGTAGTATCCAAAAATCTATGAAGCATGTTGAATGTGAAAAATAATTTTATCAGTTCTGGGGCATATTGAGAGAGAATGATAAGGCTTTAAACCCATTCCCCTGATCTGCTGCTAGCAGCCAATACTTAGGGATATGGCTTCAAAAACACTTCATGCCAATATAAGTCCAGAGTGTCCCAAAATCCCAGTCCTGCTCCTTAAACCTGCTTTCCTTCTTCAAGTTGCTCTAAGCTAAAACTTCCCCTTTTTTTGGTTGGGTTTTTTTTGGGGTTTGGGTTTTTTGGGTTTTGGTTTTTTTTGCTTTGGTTTGGTTGGGGTTTTTTTTTTTGTAAAACCCAGTTTTGTTCAATACAAAATACAAATTCCACTTTCCCTTGAGGCCACACAAATACATGTTCCAGCATAAAGAAGTGGTGCTGGACTGGAAAAGCAGCCAGCACAGGCAGATGTAGCCACTTCCCAAGACTGATATCCAATGAAAACTTCACCTTTTGTATTCTGTAATTCTGTATTCAAAATTACACTTATATCCATTTGTTCTCTTCCTAGATTGCTGCAACCCTCTTGTACTCTTTTGAGTCTTGAGCAGCAGAGTTGTTTTTTAAGCAGCAGAATGACAGAAACCTTTTTCTTGGCCAGATATTACTGCAAGCATTTTCACAGTGGTTGAAAAGAATCCTACCATGCTGCATATCAAAATGTTCAAATCCAAAAACAAATGTTACTGAAAGGAAATTTTGCCACAGTCCATTACATTACAATTTAGGAACTGGACTTGAAGCAGGCAATGTCAAGAGAAAATTACAACCTCTCTAAATAATATTTCTTTTCTGAAACCCCAGAAGAGTAAACCTGTGCAGAATAGATCTCAATTTCACTCAAGTCTACTGTTGTACATATTTAACACCTTCATAACACACTTGCAATTTCATTAAAATTGGAGATTAGTTTATTTATATCCATAAATGTTAAATAGCACTAACTTCACAGTCCCATTAAGAACAAATGTGTGAGATCATCCAGGTCTGAGTGAAAGTAATGGCTGTGATAAGAGCTGACAACCAAATTAAGATTTTAGTACCATGGATAGTCATTCCCATTCCAGCACTGAGGCTACAGAGGACAGAAGTTTGAACCCAGAAGTCGTCAGAGCTGTTAGAGGTCAGTCAAGTCTCCAAGGCAGATAAAACCAGCTTCAGAAGTTGTCCCAAATTGTGCTGTTGATATCACGAGTTCTTTCAGCTATGTAGCAAGTGAAAACAGCCTGGTAATCCCTTTTCAAAACTCTCCTAAATATCCCAGTTCAGATAGTTCAGAAAAGGATGGTCAAACACTAAAAACCAATAAGAAATTCAGAAATAACTACAATAAAGGCATTTCCTGCTGAACTGAGGAAGCCAGATTAAGTTTCAGTTGGCCCCCTTTTTCTGCTTATCTAACAGTGTTTTATTTAAAATTCATAACCCTTCATGACCTTACGAATCAAGAGTACAACTGAAAAAAAGAGTGTCTCAAATAAGATGTTTGACTGCTGGAGTACATAAATCTCAATTTCTCTCTTACACCTATGTTACTCACAAATTTCACTATGTAAAATTTTCTTAAATATTTCTGCTTTCTTACCTCTCAAATTACTTACCCTCAGAGAATGTTAAGTAATTAATTATTCTTGGTTTCTCACCAAAAGCAACAAATCAATTTACTGTGATGCTGAAATACTTCTAAAACTCCTCACTTTTTTATTTACAATACACGACAACGAAGATATGCTGAATTTTAGATGAACACTCCTGTTTCTGTCACATGCAAATTATTTCCCTTTTTTAAAGGAATTGCACAGTTGGAGTGTACACAATGCACAGACAAAGCTGCTCTCAGACCTTCAGAGTTATGATGATATCAGCATCCTAACAAACATAGCTTTCCTACAGAGGAAAGTTATCACCGCTGACATCTTCCAATATTTTTTCTGTTCTCTTTCATCCATCAAATGTTCCAGATAAACATATACAATTGTTATATATAACCAATCATTTGAATTATGTAGCTAAATAAACATTTTTAAATACTGCAAGACCTAATTGTGATATAGAAATTAATTTGAGAATTTTTCCAGTGTTCTGCTTTACTCTTACTGTGGCTTTCAGTCTTTTCTGATGGTAAGAGTTCTAAAATCTTTGATCACTTCAAAACGTGATCTTTTTGATGTTGAGGTTTGGCATGTTACATTCTAGTATGTATCTAAAAAACCCAAATTGAATTCCTGATTAATTTTTACTGTGGCTACAATATCTCCATGTAATAAATGTGAAAATTAAGTAAAGCACTAAAGAAGGTGAGAATGAAACAAACTTTTAAAAAATCACAAAATGTCAGTATTTCAAGATAAACTTAAAGTCTGGCTTTTAGTGGAATCATGCTCCAAAGAACCTTAACAATAAGAGGCTACATGCTCTTAAGAAGAAAAGAAACAACAGTAGATTCAGGGAGAATTTTCAAGTACTTTTGTACCTTCAAATCCCATTTTTCAGGCAAAGAAATGTAAACAGGTAAACATCCATTTTTTGATCAATATAACCCAAATATAAAATGGTCTTAGTCCCTTTTCCTCATGTACAAATTAACCTTTCCCCCTGCCCTTTTTTGTTTTCAAAAACATTCACAAACTTGGCAAAGATTCCATGGTAATTCAAAGCAATCATCTGGAAACTTGGGATTAACATTAGGCCAAGAAGTTGAGATAATCATGCTTTTGATCCCTACATAAAATCACTACAGAATCTAAAGGAGAAAAAAAAATTAAAAGGAGGGAAATAAAAAGATAAGGAGATAAGAAGAAGAGACATGGTGTGGAAAGATACTGAGTTTATGGAACAATTCTGATTTTTGAATGCCCTTTTGTTTTTCTCTTAAGAAAAACAAAAAGAAAAGCTTGTTTGAGCTCTTAAGAAACAGCTCAAAGAGAAAAGAATGTAATTCTTTCCACTATTACCTATGTTCAAGAGTGCAACTCAAAAATGTGCTTGGCAAAGAGAAGTTTCTCAATAGAGGGAGGAGAAAAGAGCTTAGTGACAACTTCCTTGTAAACAGAATCACCATAATCTGATGTCTCAGCTGCCTTGTCACAAAACTCTCCCACTTCAGGGATTCAGTTACACATTTTATCCTGTGCTCAAGCTACCAGCTCGCCTCCATGGCAACTGCTCTTCATGTTGTACCTCTGACTACACTGAAAACACCACTGCTACTTTCCTCATCAGATGGAGAAGAGATGGCAGCACAGCACAGGAAGAAGAGAGGTTACTAATTAGCAAGAAACAAGGAGGACGCTGTAGAGGTAAATAAAATTTCACAGGTTACAGAAAATTCTCAGAGCTGCCCCAGTTTTAACTGAGGTGTCTGTGGAAGCTAATTTAGCCATTAGTCATAGAATGAAAACAGTTCTGCTGCTTGTCCACTACTTCTGTTAATACATCAGCACCTTTTGGAAGGCCCAAAGACTCACAGAATATTCTGAGTTGGAAGGGACCCACAGGGATCATTCTCCATTCAGAAACGTGCACTGTACTTACCTCCTTCAGATTACTAATTTCAGTCTCTTGTCTTTTATTCACTGATGCTAGTTTCTTATTGTGCTGTATGGCTTCCTGCACTTTAAAAAAAGTTAAAACATGTTAACAAATAATTTCACATTTGAACAAATATTTGATTGCTACCTGCAATATATGTGCATATAATTCATTCCAAAAAACAAACCTAAAACTGCAAATATGATTCAACTACTTTTTCTGTGTAGTTTGGTATCACTCTGGAGGATTATACCAGGTGGTACCAGTTGTCTGAACCTCAAACAATGAGTTAAGACTTTTCTGTATGTTGGCTTGCCTTTTATAACTGTAATTTAATTTTTAGTGTCTTACAATGTCATTTTAGTAGGACTTTTAATCTTGATTTTATTTTTTAAAGATTTTCTTGTAATTTTCTGATGAGTTTAGTTATTTTCAGACTAACACAGAACATAATGGGCCACAGAACAAATTAATAACTGAGTTAACAGATGTACAGAGTTACATGCACATAGGCCAAGGAAGACAGAAAAACAGCAGAGGCAAACACAGCAAAAAATTCTAAGAATGACTTGTATTCCTGCTGGAAGGGAAGGGAATTTTCTCTTAAACTTTATATACATGAAGATGTCACTGGGAAATTGCTTGGAATTCCACAATGAAAAGTTGAAGATATTCACTGGTTCCTGTACTTTTTTAGACAGTTCTATTCAGTCTTTGCATTTTGATCCTCTCAGGTTCCCCTTTACCCTTTTCTGTTTTCTGATTCCTCTTTGTTCACCCCTAATCTTTTTTCTTTATTTTCCTCAGTAGTTTTCTGGCACCACACTTGAACACAAGAACTGCAGACAGGCAGAACGTCCTCTCCTTTTCTGCTAGAGATGGTCCATCATGGGGAATGATGGACAACAGCCTTACAGTACCATAAGGAATTTTGCACTTTTGAATGAGAATACGTGCTTAAAAAAATGAAATACTGATGAATGTAACAGCTATCTTCTGATACAACTTAAGACAACCCCCCAGAACAACAAGCAGGACAAAATGGGTAAAACTCTCTTTCAACAAAAGTCATGTGCTCACTCTCTAGCTGTGAAGTACAATCAGCAGGACATTGGTTAGCCAGTAATGTTCTTTTGTTTTGATTTTAAAAACTGAACAAGAAATAACTTGAGGTACTGAAATACCACAAATATACACAGAATATGTTACCAGTTCATTGAAACTAGATTTGAAAAAAAAAATTTTGGTTTCAGACAGAAACAAAAAATTTAGTGAGATTCAGTAATTGAAAAGGTTTTTTGGTGTTTTGGGAGTGGGGTTTTTTTTTTTGTTTGTTTTGTTTTGTTTTTGTTTGTTTGTTTGGGTTTTTGTTTGGTTTTTTGTTTTGGTTTGGTTTTTTGTTGTTGTTGTTGTTTGATAGTTCGCTAATATAATTTCCTGTGTGGTCACACACACCACTGTAGCAGTAGATAAGCAAAGAGCACTGAGGAACCTACCAAGATATTTGATGCTTGGCACGGTGTAGCTGCTATTTTTCTGAGTTTACAGGTGTCTCCAACTCAGTATTGTCAAAGCACAGCAAAACCAAGTGCTGGAAGGCATTTAAGACATACATACCACTGTGCTCTAGCTTGCCATGAACACCTTTCACAATTCCAAACCGAGATGCAATAGTAGCATAACACCTCTCAACTTCATTCAGTTTCTTATGATGCTCCTCTTTTGCTGTTAAGTGCAGCTGCAATTTTTGATCCTGTTAGGAACATAAATGAAGCACCCATTTAATGACAGTAAGTAGCTCTCCAAGTGCTTTTGAATTCAACAGTATAAATGCAAAATAATTCCCAGAATCTTTCAGTTGTCTATTTTGTATCTAATGACCTTTCCCATTTCCAAATAGCAGGAAGAGAGACAGTGTCATCATGATAATCAAAGGATTTGAGCATCTGACATTTGAGGAGAGGCTGAGGGAGCTGTGACAGTTCAGCCTGGAGAGGAGCTGATAAATGTGCACCTACCATGGGAGGTGTGTGTGTGAAAGGAATAAAGAAACCAGCTCCTTTTAGTGGTGCTCACTGACAAAAAGTGAAAGACAAGAAATTTCACTTAAACTTGAGGGGAAAGACATTTATTGTCAGGGTGGGCAAACACTGGAACAAGCTGTACAGTCAGGCTACAGAATCTATCCATGGAGATACTAAAAACCAACAGACATGGCTCTGTGACACTGGCTCCACTGACCCCACTCTGAGCCACCTCGAGAGACTCCTGACAGCTTCAACCATTCCAGTCCTGGGCTTGCAAAAAATGACACAGCCAAGGGCAATTAGGAGAGAGTTTGTGTATTTGACACACCTAAATAAAAACATTTCAACACACTTGCTAAAAATCAGAAGTGCATCAACTACTTCTAGAGTAGAGGTGATTTTGATTTCGACTAGTGAGACTAATGCAGACTAACACTCCATGCTTCCCACAAAAATATATATAACCTTTCAGTGAGTAATTCTTAATTCCTCAGTATCAATTAGCTGTTCTAGTATCTTGAAATATGATGAAATCACTTCGTGTATCTGTAGGGGAAGTTTCTAACTACTTTTGTAAGCATCTAACTCTTTATTTTACTTCTATTCACATTGGCCTAAGTAATACCATGAAGAAACCTACGTGGTAATTAAGTACAATATATCTAATGAATTTTACCAATCTCTCTCATTTTGTGCAAACTGTTCAGTGACAAATTTTTTTGTTATCCTTGTAACACTAAGATTTTTGTGTTCTTCTTTATACTGTATTTTTGTTAACAGTTTTGTAGATACTATTTGGTGAATTTTAAAATTAATTTTTCTGAAGAGAATGGGTCAAATTAATTCCTCAGAAAGGATAACTGTTTGTTTAGATATCTAATCTACTTCTAATCTACAGTAGAGCAACACAGCAATTACAATGAACTGGGCCAAATTCATTCCTGTGTATAAATTCAAGTTACACCAGGATGTATCTGGCCCAGTCTGTTTGGCTTTGGCAAGGCTCCATTTCCACACAGTAACAAATGCAATACATGTCCAGGCATCAGAGGATAATAAAAGCTGATAGTAATCAAATGAAATGACCACCATAAGACTAGCAAAACAGGATATACAATACAAATTTCTCATGTTTTATAAGGTATGAAATTAAACACACTACAGCAAATGGAAAGTCATAATGGAAGCACTGGTAAAGAAACACCACACTTAGAGAAATCACTGCAAGGAATGTAGGTTGAATATGTTCTTATACCTTCTCTTTTTCCTAATCATAAATTAACTGTTGAAGATGTGTGCTTAACTAATGCCAGGAGGGGAATTTTATAACAAAAACATTAAAAAGGAAAGATTTTCTTTGTTTTTCCTGGTAGTTCCCTCAGGTATATTTATTCTAAGAGACAGATGAACAGGGAGACAGCCCTAATTTGAGACTTGAACAGCTTGTGGCAAGATCTGAGGGGTTTTGCAGATTTTAATATGGATTTTTTTCTTAGTGTTATCCCAATTCCTTTCTTTAGTCAGCAAGATAGTGTTAGTCCCTCTTCCTCTCTCAAAAAGTTGAAATATGCTTTGCTACTTCACAGGACTCTTTCCAGGGAAAAAAGGAACTGGCCTCCTCTATCTGCAAGAGTTTTATTAAGAGCTTAACACTTGCCTAAATATGATTTTTGATGGCAGGCTGCTCTCCAGGCTTAATGCACAGAGAAATAAAAGCCTAAGTATGTGATTCATCTCCTCTCAGTGAAAAGGCTGTAAAACATTTTTCCATAGAAGCCAATCAAGAAACACCAGGAGACACTGCAGGATAGGGAGTGGATGACCCTGGAGCTGGAGTGAGACCCATAGAATCTTGGTTCTTCTTCCTTATGTCTGATACTGCAAGAACAGGAATTATTGCCCTGCCCTCCACCAGTAATAAAGATAAGCTGGGATGGGGAGTGGAATTGATTGTGGCCATATGGCTTGTTGAGGCACAATGATTTCTTGGTGGAACTAGAGCCGAGAAATAGCTCAGGGTCAAGTGGGTGACTGGAGAAACACAAAGAGAGAATGGCCCATATCTCAAAGATATTCTGGAAATGGAGTCACTAGTCAGAGGTACTCAGTGAAGCAGAAGGTGGTAACTGGGAGGTGAAAGTGTCAGAGAAACAAAGGAGATGTAATGGCATGGAGACTCATGGCAAGATCACATGAAAATTATGCAAAGGGCTACCAACTGTAGATCTCAGAAAAAGGAATTTCTTTTCACAATAGTTCCTCCAGTTCTCACCATTTTTCTACTTAAAAATAATTGGGTTGAATATATTGTATCACTGCCTCCTCATTGTGTTTTTAAACAACATAGTATGATTACAGGCAAACTCCTAAAAGATGCAGAAAGGAAACAAAAACATTCCTATCTTAGATTATTATGAACAAACCAACTTTTAAAGTTTATTTAACATTTTGCAGTAATTCCTTTTTCATTCATTTGACAACTACACCTGTATTAGAAAACTAAATGGTGGCAGGGAAGTTCTCAGGAAATGCCTTACAGTTAAAATATCTCTGACACATTTTGGCCTGTGCCAAGTAGGGCTCATGTAAGCAGTTCCTGGGCACAGTTCAGGTGGGAACACAGTTCCCTGTCTGCTGGGAACAATGTGGGTTACTTGGATCTAAATTCCCTCTTTTCTGTGGTAGGGTTTAATCAACCTAGACCATCTGACTGCAGCTCACTCAAGGGTTTCACACACATTTAGTTTCCAATAAAAAGAGTAAGGGAAGGCAAGAACAGATGCCACATGTAGAGAGTCCTGGCACTCTCCAGTGTATCATCTGTCAGGAAACCAACACCTGACCATTTTCCTCCAGTTACTTCCTAATTTCAGCAGCAGGAAAACAAATACAATACAGAGCTCACATCAAGTGTATTCTATCAACTGAACTGGCTTTGTAGTAATCCCTCCTGACTTCATGAGTGCTACTGTCCATATACAGTGAGGTGCAAAACAACTGCATTGCATGCAATAATCAACACTTTTATTGTGGGGGGAATAGAGACAATAATAAAGATAAATAAATAATAAAAGAAAAAATATCTTTTATTTGTTTGTCTCTATACTGTCTTTCAGTACAAAACAAAACCTGGCACTATTTCAAAATTATAGCATATATGGTAAGAATTGTATCAGCACTACAATTGCTGCATAAACTTAACTGGACAGCATGCTAAAACATGGTGGTTATGTCAAGTATTAACATTGCATATACTATTCTAAAAGAACAGAATTAAAGGAACAAAACAGAATAAAAAGCTACATCAGTGAGGCACACCCAGTCCCCAGCACACACAGAAGCTCCTTCACTGACTGGCAGGGTTTCTAAGGCGCCAGATATAAACTGAGCACCACATCTGCTTAGTCTCAAAACACACACCAGAGAACAATCTAATCTGTCTTTTAACAAAATTGAAAAAGAAATGGATCTCAGATAAATGATTGGTTCAGAATTTCATCCATTTGATTTTTAAACATTTTGCCATTGGTGATGACCAAGACTCTACATGGGCAGCTACTCCTTTGATCCCCTGAATGTACCACTTTATTTCAGTGCAACCACTCAGGGAGTAAAGTTGGTAGAATCTGACCTGGTCTAAAACTGCATTAGCCCACTACTGCAAAAGGTTATAGGAAAAAATTCACTTTCGTTTACCTTGTGGGGTATTTTGTTTTCATCATTTCATATCAGAGCATTTTCCCTAAATAAGTCCCAATTGTATGCGTTCTGTTTAGTGCTACACACAAAAGAGGATTTCCAGCATCTTGCCCCTACTCAATAGCATTTTAAATTACCATACTCTGTATCAAAGCAAATGCTTTCAAAATATTCACATGATCAATGAATGAAAAGTTTATGAACATAAGAAATATATTTGTTTAAGCAGTATAGATGCCTTTCCAGCTTACAGAAAAGGTGCTGTCCTTTAAATATTCTCATTCTTACGGAAGACTGAGCTTGTAAGTTATGAAAGAAAGATAATATGTAAAATGACCTAAATGAAAGTCCAATTATTCCGTATGTTTTCAACACATTTTTAGATCAGCTGCATTTTAGGAATAAACACAAGTTAAAAGTGAAGTAAGACAAAACACATTTTATGTTGCCTTTGATCTTTAACTTGTAGCCTTATCTCCCAGGTCAGAGGGCACATTATTCAATTTCACCATATTTTGTGTAAAACCACTGTAGCGTTGAAGATGACTTTCAGTACAAATGTCATGGTACTTAAAGCTAAACTGGACTCTAGTTTTTTGAGCTTCTTAATTAAAATCACAGTTTGTAATGGTCTGACAATATTATCTTTATTCTTTCCAGTTGAGCAGCAGCAGAATTTTCACAGCATTTATTCAATCAAGCCTAGCAATGTTTCTGTGGCTCAGTCTTTCACTTCCTAAAACAGACAACAGGGTTCAGAGCCACTATGCTGTCACTCTGGGTAAATTTATTCCCTGTGTCAAAGGGAGTGAGTGCACTGGATGAAATCTAAACTGTTCAGGCAAACTGATGTTAAGAACTAATTCTGAGGAGTAAAAAAGAGTGAGAAGAAAACCACCAGTTTTTCTTAAAAACAAAACCAAGGACTGCTAGGAAGTCTCTATTACTTTTTGATATTATTATGCTAGATCCTTTCAGAGTAATAACATTACATTATTTAAATGACAGTCTATTAAAAAATCTTTAATCTATATAGAGAAGAAATGCACCAATTCTACTTTAATTCGGTGAGGAAAAAATACCACATGCTGAACAGTACCTATCACACTATAAAAATCTAAGAACATTGCATTTGTAAGATTTTCAGATTTGAAGCTGATACCTCTTTGTGTTACTTGAAATAATTATCATGTATCATTTAAGTACTAAAGCCAGTTAGTAGTGGATTATACCCTAAGCATACTGTTTTCATTAAAGCTCTTCCTTCTTTTTTTTTATTTTCATTATTTTCTTACCATTTCAGTCAGTTTCTTTTGTAAAGTGTATTTTGAAATCTGTAAAACAACAGAGAGTTATTCATTAAATGGTACTTCAACAACCTGCACAATTAAGTATTGTTATACCAGGGATTTAATTGCATTTGTTATTAATCCATCCAATATAGTAATGCTGGTTTTTAATTAATGATGGCACAATCTCATGTATTATTAGATTCATTTTACTTCATAATGTTACTTCAATATTTCAATTACATAAAACCACTTTACACTGATTTGTTACTAGAGGAGTTTTGAAAAAGTGCATAAATCCTTGTGTTTTCTGACAGGTATCATAAAAGCAATGTGCAAATTGACTACAGTCTGTAAACTAGACCCTTAGAAACAAATAGAGAAGAAGGCAAAGATAGAAATGAAAGTATTCCCTCAAATGCTACAGGAATAGACATGCGGTCCCTGTTGGAAAAAAAAACCCAAAAATATCTTAGTAGATATTCTAAATGGTAACATATAAAGATAAAATGTACCAATCTCATGTGCTTTAATAATATAAGGCTGACATTAAAAGATATTAACATTATTTAATGCCCCACTGACAGAGTATTTTGATTTGCATAATGCTTAAGTATAAGAGGGAAAAACAGAGTAATGTCAAAGAACCCACAGTGTACAAATCTTATACAGAAAATATTATTTCTATGAAAAAACCTAGAGAACGATCATTTTAAGGTAGGGTTCTGACTCTACAGAGAAGAATACAGAACTGAATTAAAAATTCTTCACTCTTGTATTAGGCTTGTTTCCAAACAATTTCCCTGGGAGCACATGTCCATTGTGACCTCCTGCTTCCTCAGGCCACAGCAGAATTTCCTAGATCTGAACTGTACTGTGACACAAATGCTTGATCTGTGAACAGTCAACATTTAAGATAATTTTTTCTAATTTGTGGTTTATCTTTGAAAAGAAATGCCAATGGGATCTTTCATTACTCTTGCTGTCCACATATTATGTTCAGCAGACCATGGAGGGATGGATATTCTACATCATCTGAGCTATGCCAAGGTCTGAGCAAGGAAACAAAATCCTTACAGCTATTGCTCAGAAGGCCAGCCATGAGAATCAGTTTCTTTTGCTCCTAAAATACATTCAGTGTTAACTAAGTGATAAAACAAATAGTCTGCTACCAAGTAAATGCATTCCATTGTAAGAGAATGTTAATAAGAACCAACACAAGTTTCAAAATCATAGTGATAATCCAATATAGCCATTTTGTTTTCAATAGAATTATTATCCCACTCAGTTTTGGGTAGAAAAATAATTAGTTCCTGGTAATACCTGAAATCTGGCAATGCATTACAATGCTACTGATCCATTTTCAATGGATCTGCCTTGGTCTCAAGCCATGGATCAAGTGTAAGTAGAGAAATCTCCCAGTGAAACAGAGGAAAACACTGAATAACACAGGGAGCACTTCAAGTTGGAGGCCCAGTTACTTAGTTCTGTTTAGGAGTCCAAAACCAGGGGTTCCAGACAGGTGTGAAGTAAGAAAACAAGAGTGCGAGTAAAGAGGAAGACTGTGGAAATGAAAAGAAAGTACATTTCACACTGTTTGGAGTTTTGAGTCTTCTGGAGGAAAAGAACATTAGCGGGAAGGTTAACTTAAAATAGTCTTGACACTGAAGACTGGAACAGAAACTCAGTGTTACAAAGTGAGTAGTCCTAGAAAGATTAAACAATAAGGCCTTAAAAATCCTCTTAAAACCAACAATTTTCTTACTAGTATAAAACTAAAACCAAAACACTTGTATTCAAAGAAATGTTATTTTACAAAAGCAATAGTTTACCTGTAATGCTTTTAATGATTCTTTCAGTCCATCAATTTCTTTTTCTTTTGTTTCTACAGCAAGTTGATATTTTCCCTTTCAACAAAAGCTGTACTTCAGGATTTGGGCAGAATAAATGCATTTACAATAAGAATTTATCAAAAAGAATGTTACAAAAATAAAGTGTTACTCTGCTTCGACAGAACAATTCATTGGTGAATAATTCAGCTAAATAATTTTAAAATGCAGATAAATACTGCTATAAAAAGAAAAGTGAAAACACAACAGTGTATTTTCACCACTTATGACTCCATTCATCAAGTCTTAAAATTGTCTGTTCTGGGAGAGACAAGCCTGACAAAGGCAGAACGAATACATTATTTAGAAGAAAGATAGTAAATTTTAAAACAAAAGGTATCAGGTAAATCCATTTTTTATGTGCAGAAGCAGGATCTTCATAGAAATAACTTGCTCATTTTTCCCAGTCCACTGTAACCTGCTACTGCTAGAATCACTAAATACATGCAAGCACATTTTATATGTGTGTGTATATATATATATATGCATATGTGTGTGTGTGAATGCATATAGAGACAAACAAAGAATTTGCACATGAGAAAGTCAAAGGACTTCAGTAGAATTAAATCTGGTAAGAATCACTGGCTGCAGTCAATCCAACACAGACCAGAAGCTAAATACCAGAGAATATGCCAGAAAATACAAATAAATCCACACAACCACCCCTGCATGTTTCAGTCATTTCCAACATAGTGCTGGCTGTGCAATCTTCCAAAACCACTGTGATCACTCATAGTACATATAATCTAAATTGGTGCAAAAATTGGTTTTTCAACTCTGTCTTGAGCTTAATTTACTCTTCCAGTTACTTTGGTATAAAGTACTGAAAGTACTCTTCAATTCAATGGAAATAGAAGTAAAAATTAATCAGCATACAATTTAATTTTGAAGCTATCACTGAAAATACAAATCAGAGAGTAATAAGGGGGTATGTGTCAACAAATGAATTGTCCTAACAAGAAAAATTTCCTAACTCCCAATCAAGAAAATTACTCAACCAGAAAATATAAAACAAATAGCAATAAATATCAATGAAGCAAACAATAAAGTTTATTTTTATATACTTTCAATCCATTCAACCAGTTTGCAAATTTCTTATGCCACATCCATCATATTAATCTGCTCTAAACCACTGGGAAATTTAAATTAAACAATAGAGGCCACACGCAGACGTTCACTGGCTTTGCTGTTTAAAACAGGTTCATTGTACACCAAATGGAAATCCTTCATTCAGAGGAGGAACTGGGCATTCAGCCTGGTATAAAAACTTCTGTAGCTAACAAAATCCACATAAATTCAGGCTAAAATTTATCTTATTTCAGTTTAGGTCAAGTACCTTAGCAAACCAGTTCAGCTAAATCAATAAAATCCCTATTAAAATCTGATTTCTCTAAGGCAGTTAGAAATTTTATTTTTCAGTACTACTTGTAAAGGCCAATTATCCCAATTTATCTCAACCTTCTAGAATAAAATAAATTTTGTATAGCTGCAATATGGAACTATCAAAGAACACTCTTTCCTCAACTGATTTTTAGCATAAACAGTAACACTTCACAAGCTCTACAGTCTATAAACAAAAAACCAGAAATACAAAAGTTACAAAGACATTTCTTTTTCAAAGGCTATAGCAAAAAACATAATGTAATTGTAATATACTTCGTTTATACTTAGGATATGTTTGGTATGTTTTATATCATTATCATTTGCTTATGCTCTTCTTTGGATGACAAACAACAAATAATTGTAGAGTACCTTTTCTTCTTCCATGGCAAACATTCTTGCCTGTAACTTGGTTGGCAGTCACATAAAAAAACAAAACAAACAAAAAAATCAGAACAGCACATGGCAAAAATTTTATCCATGCAATTCAACAAGACAATATAGTTATATTAACCTGCATAGTCTACTTCCAGGGCTTTTTTAACTATAGGAACTTGTAGAGTTACAAGGAGAAGTTTGTGAATCTCAAACTATTTTTTCAAGGAAGAAACCTAATTGCTTGTCAGTTTCTTTTTTGTGTGACATGATTGTGATGCAGCATTAATGACAAATTCTTCGTCACCATGGGCAACAGTTTCAGTTCCTATGAATGTTCTCTGCAAGGTCTCTCAGCTCTTGTGTTTGCTCACTGTAATATGGAGAATAAAACGCAAGAGTGAAACACACTTTCAAATGTTGAGCCGGGTAATTTGTGTGGCAGATCTTTTACCATGGTTTATGAATCTACCCTTGCAGAGGTCATGCTAAATTAGAGGGGAAAAACCAAACAAAGCAAATCAGAGTAAGGAAAGTATTAGAAGAAGCATTATCTTCTCTTGAAGGTTTTTGAAATATAAAAATGAAAAATGCCAGAAGGAGGGGCATCTGGAAAGAACTGCCAAAATACAAGCATAATGGTGTGGCCAGAAGAAAGGACATGATTTTTTTTTTTTTTTGAGCTGTATATTCTAACATTTTATATGCAATAGAAAAATATTTTCATACCAACTGATAACTTGCTATGATGCCATGATATTTTAAAATCCTGCAGTCAAAGCCAAAGGCTTTGTTTTGTTACCTGTTTTTTAAAAGCTGCCATAGCTTCTTTGTTTTGTTGTTGCAGTGTGTCAGTCTGATGCTGCAGAGTTTCCTGCTCAGGTGAAGTAACAACAGTGTGAGTTAAGTATTATCTTAGAGCAAATCATATATAAAGTATTTCAAGAAAAGGCTGGCTTATTGTTAAATATTTTTAGAAAGACAACTGACTGAAAAACCCTGAAGACTAAAAAGACGCATTTTTTAACTGGTAATTGTCTTTTTTGTAGCAGCTTCTCTTTAATTCTTAACAGGTAACAATTCTCCTTTCTCCTGTATTCTCTGGAATACAGACCTTTTGCTAGGACTTCTGTAAGCAACTCCTACCCACCCTATCAGCCTGCAGAAACAATCCACATCCACTGCCAGCTTAAGACAGAACCTTGACACTGGTCCAGGTAGTTACAACGGAATTTTAATACTCATTAAAAATAGAATCCCATTGAAAAATAAGTATTTGTTATTCTGTTTATAGTTAAATTTTAGTCATTTAACAATCTACCTGAAAGAGCTGAAGGAAGCCAGAAATAACTAAGTGTAAGGCAATAGTATGAGATTTTTATCACCCTCCAGCCTGGCTTTACTCTCATCCATAAAAACAAGAAAATGAGTGAAGATGTACTTTTTTTTTGTATTATTATTTCATATCATAATCCAATAGGCTAATACTATACTCTACAAGATGGAAATATCCAATATCTTTAAATCTCCAACATCTTTAAGCATCATGCTTCTCTATAAGACACTTCACCTTTACCATGGAAGGTATGCATGGGAGACCAGGCTTTTTCAGTTCTAAACACTGAAATATTAGGTAAAAGTAGTTAAGAGGCTCTGTCCTTGAACAGCTATCTCAAAATATAGATGAGTGTTTAGCTTAGAAATATTAGTGTGAAGTAGGAAACAATCCAGTAATGACCACACAAAAATAAACATAAACTGAGACTATTAAAAATAATGAATGGGAGAAGATAAATTGAAAATCTGTTTCATACACAAGGAGTCAAATTTCTTCTTTGGCCTTAATAGAGAGTTTTTAAACATAAAGTCCCTTCCAAAATTGCTGTTTTCTCCAGCAAGCTGGTGTTGCTCTCACACTGTACAAGTGAGAGCTGTTGCCTTTTGATAGAAGACAAAAATCCAGGGAGATAAGGCGTTCCATACCCATTTACTTATTAACTCATCATAAGATGAGTACAGAAGTTTTGATTTGTGTGTAACAAACAATGCACAGGACATAAATGAATATTCAGGAGCACATAAAAGTCCTGAGGAATGTTTTCCCGAGGTTGTCCCTCAGCCCTGTGTCCAAGGACAGGTTCTCCAGGGGGTGACAGGCATGTGAAGTACACTAGCAAGGTAGAGGCAGTACTGCAGGCAGAAAAGACCAACTATTCCCACTGCAGTACTCCTGCTCACCACAGGAATAAGATTTTATATCCACAGCACTGCCAAATTAAGATGGCACTATAAAATACAAGGCAATATCATGGAATAAATTATGTAAGTATAAGTCTGGTTTCATTAAACAGTCATCCTTTATATAACTTTATCATAGATGTAATGGAAAAAAACCCCAATGCTGAACTCTTTATAACAGACTACTTTCTTGTACTGTATATTCAAGTGAGGTTATTTTATTTTCAAAAAGACAGGGAGTGTCTACAAATATTCATTTTCTAACAAGCCTCACACACAACACTATCAGATAAAATTATTCTGTTATCTCTGTCAGACATTCAGGCTTGGAAGAAATTTTCCATATATGTGTAGTGCAGTGAGACTGAAGAAAAAAGCAGGTTTGGTTTTTTTTTAAATATGAACAAAATCGACTTTGATATTGTAATGTTACACAAGTATGAGTATACCCACTAGATTTAAATGAATACATTCTCCAGTTATTCTGTTTTCCTTGCTTGAGTGTATTTTTTTCAAGAGCAGCAGTAGCAGTATATTTATAAAATGTAGACAAGTTGTAATATTGTAATATGACTTAGCTGAAGTAATGTCTTTATTTCAAACTAGTTAGTTAAACTTAAGGTAAAATAAAATGAATGACAGAAATGTTGACTGAAAGAGAAATCTATGAAGGAAATGGTAAAACAGAACCTTTGATAAACCAGAGGAAGATGTCTACTTATTGAACTACTGCTGTGGTTAATATGATTCTGCATTCAGAAACAATCAGGTCATAAATTCAATTGACATGTCATACCTAGAATTTTCATCTTACAGGAGTCTCCAGGACTGGAAATTTGTATTAGCTTGTTCCTTTGAAGTTCCAGAATATTTGCTCACGTGAAGTTCCCAAAATCTACCACTCATTGATTAGCTTTGCCATGAGCCAATGTTAAGCGCAAAGTACAGGAACAGAGTTCACCTCACTACCTGTAAGTCCCATCCTTTTATGAGTGGTAAATTAAATTGCTGTTAAGGGCTTAGAATGGGTGGAAATCCTCCCTTTTGAACCCAGAATATCAAGCACTGCAATGCTAGGTTAAGAAAAGCAAAGAAGGGTTACAAATTGAAAGCACTCTTGCTTTTACAAATATAAAATGTTTCCTGTTTCTGTGTGCACATATATATCTTTCAAGAAAGAAAAGCACTGAGTTAGGATTATTAATTTAAGATGGTTAGGATGAACTCCAAGATGAAATAGCCTTCCTTTACAACTAAGATGTTAAATATCCCAAGATCAAGGATAGAGCTGAAATTATTGTTTTTTCTGGGGTCGTAAAATATACGGAGTGAAGCCTTTTATCTTGTGCCCTAGTGACAGGGGTCATAGGTTTGATTGTATTAAAGAAGGGAATGCATTTCCTAGGAAAGCATAACCTCAGGAGCCCTAACTCTGAGAAGAATGTTAGACTGAAGAATGTTACTGAACACTTCATTCTCAACATTTAAAAGCTTTCAAACTACTTCTGAGTATGGATAACATACAAGTTAATGCTCAAAGTAACTTTTTGGAAAACTTACCACTTCCAAAAGATTGCAAGGGAAGTTGTTTGCTGGCCTGATATTTGCATTTGCCAAAGCCAAGCTTTATACAGAGAAGCTGCTACACAGCTTCCCCCACACTGGCATGTCAACATGCCTCAGATTCAGCTAAATGTCTTACCGCTTCAGTATTTCCATCTCTTTTGACTGAAGATTGCCAAGTCGTGCCAAATACTATTATATTCTCTTGTTAAAAACATTTCTAAGCTGAGCACAATCCAAATCAAAAGAAAAGCTACAGATGTTCATGACTAAATAATAAGCTACTGGCTAGCACATTCTACTACTGAAATAAAAACAGCTCTAAAAAGAGGAATTGTAACAAATCTCAGTTTATATTAACATATTAAAATTAAATCTTAGCAGGTAAAACACTAAAAGCACACAGCAAAGTTACCTTCTGCCATTCAAGTTCCTGTTTCTCTATAACAATTTTGTTTATTTGTTCTTCATAATTAGTTTCTGTTTCCTAGTAAAAAACAAACATAAAAAAGTCAAAACACTGAGATGAAGAGAAATTCAGTGAGATGCAAAAGTGCTTCAAGAATCCATTGTAGTCAATGATACAGATAATCATAATTAATAACTAAGAATCTTTGATGCATCTTAAATATTCAGCTCAAAGCATTTGAATCTTTATTCTTTGGGACATCTAGGACAACTGAAAAGTTTGTGTCAGTGATTACTTCTGTTATTATGGGAAAAAAGTGAAATATTTATCATTATCTTCTGTGCGAAGAAGCTTTCTGACCTACCAAAATAAATTGAAACAGAATCATGAGTAATCAACACATATTTCTGATGAGCTACCAGAAAATCTGAGAAGACCACTACTGAAGTCCAAAGTTTCCTCCATGATCCACAAAAGGTTCTAATAGCAAGAAGGTGTGTTACAGATCCTGTTCTTGCAGAAGCACTTTGTCAAGAATCAAACTATTACTTTTGATAACAAATGAGAATTCCCTTCTGATAATCGCAGTTGCTGAATATATATGTGAATTTTCCTGAAACATTCTGGTATTAAATTTTTCCCAACAGGAATCAGCTTCCCTTTGGAGCCCAATTTTTATGAGCACTGGCCTTCTTCACAAATCCAGTACTCAAAAAAAAGGAAGAACAAAAGGTTCCCCTACAAACAGTCATGACTTCCTGCAAGAACAATATTCAGGTTTTTGATGCACGTCATAAGCAACTCAGCACTGTCCTGTTTTTGCACATAGTCAAAATAATGAATATCCTTCAAGGACCTGGAGAGCTCCACCAATGTGTCACTGAGCTTCAAAAGGCTGCTTTCCTGCCTTTGCTCTGCACCCTGATGGCCAGCCTGGGAAAGTGACCACTTTATGGTAAGCCTGACTTCTCTTTGATGAATCCTTGCACTAACAACTTTTACTGAGGTCTTGTGTTGGACACACTCCAGCAAGGGCGAAGCTGACTGTGTGAGGGTAAAAGAATATTCCCAATACTTGAACAGTGCATTTTGATATATTATGTGCAAATTTTATGCCGTTTTTAAGTTCAACTTCACTACAGTTTAAATCTTGCAATCCTAATTGCTGGAAAAATTCAAGAACTCTTGAAGTGACTCCTTTTTGACACCTCAAAAATTGGTTAGAACCTTTAGGAAACAGTCCCAACTTGGGAAAAAAAGGCCATGGATCTCTCTAATAAAAAATAAAAGAAGGCCTCAAAAGGATCATTCTCTTAATACTGGGGTTGAAGTAAAATTCTACTGAACTGCAATACCATGAACAACTATTATTTGCCAGGAGACTAAAACGATCCCACCTCTGGATGAAGCAATACCTTTCCTGACACTCTGAAAGAACAAATGGAGGCTCTTTCTCCTTTTCAAGTGAAGAAGATAACACAAATTTTTTTGGCTATAAAATATACTGCAATTCTTTCTGAAGCCCAATATGAGTATGAGTTCCAAGTTTTTGATTCAAGGATATTTACCGCACTTCAACAATTGATGCAAAACAGTTTTGAAGATTTTGCAACCCTTTCTCACTTAGTACAATATTTGATTCATAGTCCCATTATTTATCAATAGAAACAAAAGTGCAACATATGTCCCAAGTGATTCAAAATAGTTTTTTGACATTGACATCTTTTATAAGGTTTTAGGGTCAAAACAGACTTTCTTGCTTAGCAGACAGTTTATAGGCACACGTGTGTAGAGAAGCACACTTCTTTACACAGGAGGCTACTCCCAAGCATTTCAAGAGATTCTTGCAGGTTCCAAATATATGCCTTAGCACTCAAAGTTGCAATGATTTTTTTTCCTGGTAGTATTCTATAAGTACCAAAGGAAAATACATCCTCCTAATTTCTCTTGAGCGATAAAACCAAATGAGATTGGTTTGAAGCTTTTAAAAAGGTGTGATCTTCAATCCTTTCTGTAATTAAGCAACAAATGCTATGAAAATGATGTATTATTAGCAAAAGTCTTACTCATAATGGTAGGAAAATGGCATTAAATTCTATTTTAAGCAAGCCCTTTGCTGTGAATACTTTAGAGGATAAGAACCAAAGTTCTAAGCGAACAACATTCTGCCAACTTACTCCCAAATTATAAAGGTGTATCTGGAAGCTATCAAAAATGTGCATGTATGTAACTACAGTTGAAAAAATAAACATCATAAATACTTAAACTGAGAATGACAATCACATGATAAAAATGTTTTCACGTGAAATCGCTAACAGTTATAAACCTTATCCATCATTTTTACATCTTCCAAAGAACATTTATAGTTTACTCATTTTGAATTGAAAGCTTCTAAAACTTGTGTGAAGCACTTTTTTTTTAGAAGTTCTATCAGCTGTTTAATAAGACAAAAATGTTTTTGTTATACTTAGGAGAACAATATAGTATATAACTCTGATGAGGGATCGAAAACCCACCAAACCTTAAAAGTGTTCATTTTTTATTAGATGCCTTAGGACTACATGGATTTAAGTGTTTTTATAAAAAAAGACTACCATAACAATAAAAGAGGAGTAATTTGATGGTTTATTTACTCGTTATAACCTTTAGAAAGTGTCAAGCCTTCTTTAAAGTGTTTGCTTCAGGCTGTAGTTTTACAAGATGGGCTGTGGATTGGTCAAGCCCCCTCGATTCTTGACCCTGAACAGATTTAGGAACAGAGTACAGCTGGCTCATGTCCAAGCAGCCAAAACTGCTGCTAGGTACTTTTATTATCTTTTTTTGAACTTACAGTCTCCCTCCTACAAAATTGCACATCCAATTTTCATGCAGGTCAAATAGTACTCAGAGAAACTACAATTTCTGATTGTTTCATACTACAATTAGAAATTCCTTCATGAACGAAGCAAACCAGTACAATTTTTAGTGGATCTCATGGATATTGTTCTTAAGCTTTGTTTCCAGGACAAATTTTAAAAGGAGAGAAGATATTCATAGAAGCATTATTCTAACTTTAGTTTCTGATAAAGCATTGTTGGATTTTCATCATTACGACAGTTAACAAAAAATAATAGCAACCTATATTTGGAATCTATTCTCAAAAACTTTCCATTTTCAGATGCAGAGACACAGGAATTTGTACCAACCACTATTTTTCCTTTGGAAATTTTTCATTGGGCTGTCCTTGACTCCACTGCATAGGTTACAATTACTCTTTATTTAAATCTCTTCTATTGAAATATATTCCTAGAAAGGCCTGCATTGATACTTAGAACACTCTCCAACTGCAAGTAATCAGTTCCTAATCAAAAGCCACATTATTCACAAACAGAGAAATTACCATCTAACACACTGCTCGCTGACTCAAACAACATCACAGGATGTTACAGTCATGAGATCTGAAATTCAGTGCTGTTTATTCTCTTAAATCCACATACGTACTTTTTTCCCCAATACTCAGCTGTCCTTGTGTTGTCATTTTACTAAAACAATTCCCTAATTTACACTTAGGCATAAAATCCAGTTAAAAGGCTGTTAGGAAGAAAAGGCATTCAGTTGGCTGCAGAGCAAGACTGACAGACATGGAAGTAAGTGAAGGGATATCCAGCACAAAAGGATCACTGGCTTGGTCAGTGCTTGATGAGTGGGAAAGCTAAACTGGAAAAAACAGAAGACACTCTAACTACTGGAGTGTAAAGTAATCCCTGTGGGGCAGGGGATGAGAAATATAATTTTTTGTGGCTTTTAATTACTTACATATTCATATTATATCAATTCCTATGGGGAACAAAGACCCTGTGAATAGCCAAAGGAACAAAGTGAAGCTGCATCAAGTATAATCATTTAAGCAATCATTCTTTAGAACAAACTTGCACAGCTATCAAGAATTGGGATTTCCTTTGGAAGATGAAACAGATGAACAGTCCCTTACCCTGAGCAACTCTTCTGAACTATTTTTGAGAGTTTAACTACAGTATGATGACATTGAGTAAGGATTGCAGCAAACCTCTCAAAATATTTTCATATTTAAGAGTTTGCTTTTTGTTAGCTTCACGCAGATAATTTCATCCACAAATTTATTTTTATTAATCTGAATTTATCCTGCAGCTTAACCAACCATTGCAGATAGTTTATTAAACTCAAAATACACAATAGGTCCTGTCCCAAAGAGTCTCCTGTTGAAGTGGCAAGCAAGACCAAGAAGGGGAAGAAAAACAGAAGCAAACAGAGGTCAAATAATCTCATCTGAGGCCAAGCCAGAGGTCAAAGACAAAACTGAGAATAAAATCCATGGTACCGGCTCTAGTGCCTCCCTCAGGTTATCAGTCTACTGAACCTCATAAGCAACCTGGGAAGGAAGTGAGAGAAGTAGTAAGAAACCTGCAGAATTTTCCATTTTACTCCACTTTCTGATGGAGCAGATGACACAGTTTGTGTGTTTCATTCTTGGCCATCGAAAAATTAGCATGGTGCAAGACAAGCATTTAATTCTCTGAGTTATCCCTGTATTTTGGTCTGTGCACTGCCTTTCTCTCAGGGCTGATTAAAAATTTACAGAATAACCTCATATTGACTGAATTTGGAAGAAATTCATAGCTAAAATGGGGAGAGGATTTTTTAGGGGTATTTTAAAGCAAAAATATCAGTACAAAATTCGACTTGAAATGATAAAAATGAATGCCACCAGGCATAAGCCACATTATTCAACAACTCTTGCTTCTTCCAAACACTTATGTTTTATATTCCAAACTTCAAACATACTAAGCAAGCAGCCCTGAACTATCAAAACCAATCAAAAATGCATTCAAGGACACTCCCAAGATTTCAAATTGGCTGTCATTAAAATGCCTACTTTTTTACCTAAATTTCTAACTAAACAGGTAAATATATACATATGTATATATTTTTCTAGGAAAAGCACAGCTATTTTAAAAACTTGGGGCCATGTCTTAATTGTGAAATTGGCTCTTAGCATTTGCAACAATTTTGAACCTAAAAACAAATTCAAGGCAAAAAATTACTCACCCTTCTGAGACAACTTTTACAAAATCACAGTCACAAACTCATATAGTATAGCAGACAAAACAGGCATTAAAACCCAAAGGAAAATGCCAAAAGATGAAATCCCATGGCACTCCATGAACACTTTAGGCTCTGACCAAGTGCAANCAGTACTACACCAAGAAAGTACCATCATGCAGCCTTCCTCTCTTTCTTTTTTTCTTTTTAATGGCAGTCATTCTTTTGTTTATGGCTTTTAAAGAGAGGATTATAGCATTTCACTTAGATCAAAATAAGCATAAATCAAGCATGTCATCAATACTAATATTTTAAAAGTAATAATACACATCTTTTGAACAGGTCAAGTTCATCAGACGAAGAAAAATACACTTTAGGTCATTCAATACACACAACAGTTCAGAAACCCTAAGGGGAGAAACAGACAGAAATGTTTACATACACACAACTGAAAAACTAACCACAGAAAAATACAAGTGACAAATTAACTACAAGAAAAAACAGCTGTCTTTACCAGCACAGAAGCAATTTTACCTTGGTACTACTACAAGATGATTCAGCTCATTTCAAAAACAAAACCCCCCCACCCCTAATACTCAATACACTATTATTGTAGGGGTCTAGCTCCATAGTTTAGCAATGTAAAAATGGTGAAATAAAGTGGTTTTAATATAGCTCTTTGCCTGCATAGGTAATTCTGAAAAGCACAAGTAAACAGCCAAAATCAACACTTTTCTGGCCAATGGCAAATCAATTATGAAATGAGAAAGACCTGGGGACTTGGAAAACACTTGGATTCTTTCTTTTCGTTTTGTATCAAAGGCTGCTGTTAAAGAGAAGAATTATAATGAAAGACAATAATTTAATGGCGCTTTTCTCAACAGCCTGAGTATCAACTCTAGCAACTTCCTATGTTGTTACAGAAAAACAAAATTCATTCTCATACAACCCTGTTGCCTTTGCGCTGTCTACAGGGAAATTTGTAACACACCCTATTTTTAAACAAAACCCTGGTTGGTGAATCACTTAAAATACAGCATGAGGTTTAGCCACACTTATGCAGCATTTTCTGTGAGTACCGACAGAGAGACAGAAATAAGACAAAGAAAGAAAAAATTCCAATTTAAACAAATTTACCCTTCTTATACGCAATTCCTCTATTGCCTCCAATAAACTTGTTTTGAAGTCTAACAGTCGAATGGAAAGTAAAGTCTCAGATGGACTTGGAAGAGTAGAGTCAAGTCCCTGTGCTTTAAAGTCTTCATCCATTCTTTGAGCTCCTTTCTGCAACACAAAGACAGGCATTTCGTCTCCAGTTTATCTGTAAGAGAATACTCAAACTGCAAAACCTTCAAATATGGAGGCAGAATTTTTTTGCAAAGAGTAAAACTACTACTTATAGATACTATGTAATTATCAATATTTTCATTTTAAAGTAATGTGCACTACTGTAGGAAAAAAAGAAAACAGATTTATCACAATATTTATTCACAATATTCACAGAGTAATTCACAATATTCCTTTGCTTCTCCTCTGTATTTCTTGGCTTGGTTTTAGCTTTAAGCAAAAACTTTGATGAGCAGACAGAAGTAGTAGAGTTTTTCCCCAGAGTTACTGCCCTGCACTGACATGAAGGTGCTGTAATGCACACATGTTGCCATGAAAAAGTTGCTGCCTACCTTCAAGATGTCAAAGATCACAAGACAGGCCCAATTTTAAAAGAGATCTTTGGTCTGAAATTAGGGACTTAAGGTAATGCTTGCAGTCTCTGCACCTGAATTTTGTCAAGTCTTTCTCGTTCTCTTCCTACAAGATCCTGTACCGAAATGTTGTACTCTGAGCCAGCTGCATCAACTGTTGTCAAGCAAGGAGTTACACAAACAGGAGTCCCAGGTGTCTCTGCAAGGACAAAGTAGGTTTGTTAGAGACACCAGAGGTGACCACAACACTCAGAATTTTATTCACAAAAATGTAACAACTGCAGGTATTTCACCTGTTTTTCCCAGGTTATATTTTTTGATCCTTGAGACTGAATTTTCAGCAGTGCACTAGAACACACGATGCTGTCCCTGCCAGACACACCCCCTGTGTGTTTCTGCACTAAGAATTACAGAGGCTGGGGTAGAGCACAGGAGTTATGACTGACCTGGCTGCTGCCACAGAACCCTTAGGAAGGAATTCCTGCAGGAAGAGCAGAGACCTGGTCTGTATCATGGGGCCATAACAACTACAAATCAGGGCTCACCACTTTTTCTTCTGTTGTCTAAATAAAACCCTATCATAGATCACATTTAAGCTGCTTGGTCATGGATAATAGATTGACTCCTTGCTTAGCTGCCCCACCACAAAAGTTATTCTGTTAGTAAAACAACAGTTTTGCTAAAACCAAAACAATCAGGGTAATTTTTGTCTTTCATTTTAAAACATATGACTAATACTGAGCTGTTCAATATGAGGTATATAAATTCTTTTGTCAGTGTCAGACTGTGTATCTTTGCAGGACTTCTGAAGAGGCAGCAAATAAAGCCTGAATAAGAACCATGTACAAACATGTAGCACTTCAGGCAACAAATCTGTTGTGTCAATGTGCCAACATGAATCAAGCATTGTGCAGGCAACCTACAGATATTGTAGACTGAAGCTGTTTGGATTTCTTTTTAAG
>VXBC01007691.1:578574-595316 GCA_013399945.1 Ploceus nigricollis
GGAGACAAAACATCTGCTCCAACATAACCTGAGGTGTTTGCAAATGCTGCCTCCAGAAAAATTACACTGAAGCATAAGTATTAAATTCTGTTCTTGGTGAAACTCAGGAATGAAAATATTAATGGACAAAGTTTACCTGCTTAAGTCTAATAACTTCTTATCAAAAGGATGGCCATAAAAAGATATCTATCCCCACCAGATGCAGGCACAGAAGTTACAAGAATCAGCACTATCACCCCTGTGCTTCAGATGCAGCCTACTAAAACTGACATTTTAGCTGTAAGAAACATTTCTATGACTATTTGTGAAAAACAGTACAAAAGTTAATGCAACTGAAATGAATTCATCCAGGCACAGAGCGTACCCAATACACCCACATACACAGTTGTGTCCAGTTAAGAGCTGGGATTTAAATCTAAATACGCTGAGTTACTCTGTGGTCAAGATGATAGTGCTGCTGAGGAGCCATCAAGTCAGGTTACTGGGTAACAAGCATAATCCAGATTTTTGTCATGTTAAACTGAAGAGTATAGAACACTGTTTGCTTTTAAATGAAATTATTTTTAAAAATATTTATACAAAAATTGGCACAGTATGACTGAATTTTATACAAGATGTAAGTATTATAAATAAATAAATAATCCCCCTATACAGGATAAGGTTCCCCTTATGATCATTAAAGGCTGAAATACATTTAGCTGCTCTGCCTGTTTGATAAAAAACAAAACAATAAGTCTTACACACATTTTTACTCTTCAAGGAAATGTCTTTTTTATACTGTTCAAACACCTCCTTGTATTGGAGAGAACTAAAAGCAGATTTGTCTAGAATCCATTGTTATATCAAAAAACCAAAAATGAGATAAATCCTTAAGTTCTGTTATAATTTTCTGAAGTTATAGCTCAGATGTAAGTTTAGGAATTAGAAAACAAGCAGTCAGCTGTACCAAAGGAGCATAAAAGCCCAGACTCCATCATTCTGCTGGGAAGAGCTCACCAGAAGGAAGTGAGAAAACAAATGAGATGCTCATTGTTTTCTAGATTCCACACACCATGTCTGTCTCACATAAGCCAGGTGGGATTCCTGGATGATAAGCAAACCTACTGGCACCCAGTGCCACAAAATGTGGACTATGAAACAACTGGGTACATGGCCTCTGTAAAGACAACTACAGAAAGGACAACTAGAGGAAGCTACATTGTTTAAGAACCATTGCTAATAACCTGTATGTAAAGGTTTAGGTAGCCTAACGTGTATTTTACTAGGTCTTAAATTTCTTGGGCGCAATTTGATTTAAAAAAATAATGATAATTTTTGAAGGCAGCTTTCTCCCCTATTACTACTGGTGCTTTTTTTTTTTTTCCTACTTTAAATCCAGAGATTTTCTCTAGGTAGGGTTATTTACTTTTAAACTTCTACAGGCTGAAAAATATTTAATGCAGTTATGTTTGACCTTGCCTGAAGTTTGATCCTTCAGTTTAGGGATTGATAGACAAATATTATTTTTCATTTTCTCCTCCATCCCACATCTTCCTACAAGAATTATACCATCTTTGGTGGGAAAAGCAGCAATTTGTGTGCACCAGACAGCACCCAAACCCAAGCAGCTCACTGGGTTTGCTCACCCAGAGTCCATCTGGATTAACCCAGAGTCCATCTGTACAGCTCCAGAAGTGCAGCTCCTTTGAGCTGTGAAAGAGCTGCCATGCCAGGAGCTGATTTTGGGATCCAGAGGGCTAAAAGGGGTGACATGAGGGGCACACCCCAAATCACAGGGTGTAACACACCCTCTTCAGTGAGCTCTGCTGGGTTCAGTCTCTGGTTTGTTTCCTTTGAGGTGGTTTCTTTTGCAGTTCTTTCGGGTTTTAGGTGAGAGTGGCTCCATTCACACATACAAATGAAAGCAAATAAGCTAAACCTTCCACAAGAGTGCAGGTTCTCAGAAAGGCAGTGATACATCTAGCAATTCCAGAAATTACATCTCTCTATACAACTTGGGGCTATTTAACAAAAATTCGTCCTTCCTAAAAGGGGATTTGCCATGCAACTTCTATTTTAAAGATGCCCTTCTACAGTTTTACTAAAAATATCATTGTATTTACTCATTGTCATCTACAATTATGATGATCTACAAATCATTATAGAATCATACAAGACAAAAAAAATTTCCTTCACAGTCCTCAAAAACTTTAGAAGTTAACCACTTTTCAAATTATCCCCAAACTTTTCAGTTTTCAAAATATACTGCCAAACTTACAAGACAATTTGTTCTAAAAGCTAAGACCAATACACTTGTGGTGCTCATTTACAAACAATTATGTTCTTAAAAGTAGAACATCAAGATGTGGACTCTTTAAAAAGACTCAAAAGCAGAAGATAATACAAATCTAATATTTTTATTTCTGTAGTCAGATGATATTAAATCAAAAATCATTTGAAGGAGGAATAAGGCAGACTTGTGGCTTTTGAATGCAGAGGATGATATGATTTTTTTAAATTTTACAGTAAATCAGGTAGCACTGTCAATGCAAAGTTCTTATTTTAAAGGACTGCTTTATTTATTTAATCTATTCTTTTATAGGACATTACTATAGTAAGACCATAAAATAAAATATAATTTTATTATAAATATTGTTTTATACTAAAGTTCCATAGAATCTTCTTTTATCCATACATTATATAAGCACCCACAATGTAAGAACACGTGTCACAAGTTGTATAAAAGGTCTCTCTACCTCAATGTCTCATCACTAGTGAACAAAAATCCATGAAAATTCTCTTCTACTGAATTAAAGTAAACAGTAATTCCCTTCCTTGACTTTACAACACGGGGGTTTTTTAATCTGTCCCAAGCACAAATTTGGATTGTATGGTGCTTTTTCTCCTGTAAGAGTCAAGTACATGACCAGCAGTGTGCAATTTGTGCTGGGACAATACCTTTGGAGACCAGACTGCTTCTTCAGGGCTTTTCTGGAGAACATTCTCCAGCCTTTTACTGGTGCATTATCACTACTTTGCTGCACCTACTCTCAAAAATTAGGTGTATCTGCCTTTTCCATGTTCTTCCCTATATATTGAGTTTATATTTTTATTAGCTTACCTTAACTACACAGGACAGAATCATCCAGAGGGTTCGTGACAGAAACTCTGAAACAGGGTATAAAATACAAAGTAAGGAAACAAATTATGTTCTTTGCTACTCTAACAGCTGAAGACTTAAAATAACAGAGGTATACTCCATTTAAGAGATATCCTACAATTCAGCACATCTTATCCAAGGAAAAGATTTGTGAACACGCTCATGCTTCTTGTTTTCCAAAGATAAAGCAGCCCTAGTCACATCAAACTGTCCTTATCTCTGGTACTAGCAGTTTCTGGCCTAAAATCAATGGCATTTGTTTAACTTTTAGATAAGTGTGAAGATTTTAAGTGTGGAAGCTGTACACTTGTTCTAAAGTTACCTTTTTCAAAGCCTAGGAAAGTACTGTGCCCATTTGGGGTGGGAGACCAACACTGGCCCCATAAGAGAGCAAAACAATTGTCCTTAAAAAGCTGCTTTGGAATCTTTGCTGACAAAAGATTCTGAAACAATCTGCTGAAACAGATTGTGCCTGCAATCTGAAACAATCTGCTGGGTGACACAATGCTTTTCAAAGTTTCAGATTTTAACAGAATTGTGGGAAAAGCATTAAACAAAGAACTCTCAGCTGCTAGAACCTTCAGATTTTCTTTGTCAAGAAGCAATGGGTCTTGGTTGGTTGTTTTGCTTTTCCTGATTTCCTAGAAGGTTTTAAGTGGATTTTTTACCTTTTTTTTTCTCTCCACATTTCCAGCTCTGTTTCAGCATGTGAATTAAAAAAAAAAAAAAAAAGAAAAACAGGAAAGCTGAACAACACATTCCTGAGAAGAGCAAACTGATGACCCAGAAAGCATATGGGAAAGTCCCTCTGAGAGCCCTTTTTTATTCAACCTGCAATACTTCATGTTGATGTGATAACAGGGGTTCCAAGAAATTATTGCACTGCTCCAAATCAGCTTCTGAGATCATAATGCAGTAAAGATTATTCCCTTCAAATACAGAGCTATAGCAAATGTAATTGAAGGATGAAGTTTTAAAGCATTTTGTCAGGTGCTCCAAAGTCTATGGTAGCTGCCTGTTGAATTCTGGATGAAATTTAAAAGACTGGAGCTGCTTGCCCAAGTACTGCATTGCTTGGGATCTCCATTTCTGCCCCCACTACCAGAGGTTGCCTCCAGTAATCTGAATTCTTTTGATGAAAACATATAATCTTTCACAAGCATGTTCCAAAAACAGGTGATTAAGTTTTCATATCATATAATTTGGTTAGAAGAGCTAACACAGATATATATTATCAGGATCCTTACTTTCTGTAATCAAAAATAATTACATGTTATACAGTATTCGTCTTTTATAGGACATTACTACAGTAAGACCATCAATAATAACTGAATTTTTTTTCAACCACAAGTAAAATATTACTAATAAATTAGCAAGAGATAACTCATTTCAGCTCAAATTAAAAGAGGAAACCATAAACAGAAGCACTCTGATTAAGACTGTAAAACTGTTTTCTGCTTACAGCATGTTTGTCTGTGGGATTAAATTCTCCTCCCTAGCCTTTCCATCCTAATACTTTTCAGTACTTAGTCAGCATCCTCTTAGCTATTAGTATAGAGGCATGAAGTGAGGAAGGGATTGACAGAAGTCAGGTTTACCCAAATTTTTCCGGCACGGGATGGAAGCAGGGGTGTTTCAGCGAGCCGAAAAGCAGTTTGTGTCCGTTCCAAACACCATGCTGCCACCTAGTCGACATCCAACTGAACTGTGCTGTCCTGGGTGCACTGCAGCTACAGCCACGGAATAAAAATCGAACTGTTCTCCAAAAAAATCAGGGCAAGCTGACTAAGCTACCAGAAGCACTCAGAGCTCCATCGAAATGCCCTGTCCGGCAGCAGTGCCCTGCCAGCACAAAGAAGGCACAGCTGCAGCTGTCTGTGCTGCAACACTGCAAAAAGAGTGGATGTGCTCAGGGAGCACTCCAAGCTGCTGCTTGTTTGTAGTGATAGCTGTGGAATACCTCTACCAAGTGTAAACAAGGAAATAATTAGTACCACCAAGTAGGGCATCAGTCCAAAATAATATAATATGAGCAATTAACAGATTTGTGCTGTGCCAGCAAGTTCAGGCACTATTGATATTTAATCTCTTCCAACACTTTGGGGGGATCTACTTTATATCCAGAAAGAACTGATTTCCCTGAAGGCTGGTCTGTTTCCTTTTTTTATCCTCTCTCTTCCTTTAAATGTGTCTGACAAGTATTACTTTTTCCTCCACAAACCATTCCTCAACACAACTTATAGTAACATTGCTATTAAATATGTGGTATCCCTCTGATAAAGCTTCAGAAATAATTATATTATTATGTCGGTGGGGCACTGATGTATGAAAATTGTTTTCTTGCTGCCTGAGCATTATAGATAATGTCAATATTAAGAAAAACAATCGACTCTCATCATAGGAAAAATGTCCTAATTTTTTATGTCTGCATCTCACTCTAGCTTAGACTAAGGATGTCCCTGCAGCACCAGGTTTGGAACAGCTCCCACAGGAGGCCAAGAATGGCAGGAGAAGGCAAGGAGCAGCCTTGCACCTTTTATGTCTCCTCTCCATGCGACAGAATCCCCAAAATCCCAGAACAGCAGAGAGCAGGCAGAAGTCCTCCCCCTTCTTTGGGTACCCAGCCTGATACACAATCAACAGGTACAGAAGGCAGGATGCATGAACTTTCTGCAAAAATGCATTAGAAGACCATAATTACATTACACTGTGATAAAAACTTGAATGCAAAAGGCAGAAAAAAGAAAAAAACAGCAACACTTTGAAGATGACACAAATATCGGTAGTTTCAGAGCTCTTTCATGTTAGCCATCACTATAAACATGAAATATACGAATGAGATCTTACTAGAAACCCTCAGTTAATGTGGATGTCTTAGGTATTTGTTCTAATTCTTAAGTGAATGACAAATCAGAACTTCCCTAATTTTGCACCTCAAAGCACTCTACTGTTGTCTACACATGTAGTTTGGGGTTTTTTTTAAGATTAAACATATACTGCCTCAGCACTGACAGAGATGTCCCAGGTGTTCATGTATCTTCCTCACAGTACTGTGGCAGGATGAAATTGACCACAAGCCCCGAGGCAAACAGCCTGGCTTAATTCAATCAGTATTTCCACTCTATTCATGGGGCATGGCATAAACAATCCATATGAAAAGCAAGGCACTAAGCCCTACATATTAAAATCAAGGAAAGGTTGATTTTAATATGTAGGGCAGGCCCAAGATATTAAGAGCACTGCGGCTCTCTTCGGGGCAGGCCCAAGATACGAAGAGCACTGCGGCCGCCCAGGCCCAGCTGGAAAACTGCTTTTTTTCAAAAAAGACCAAAAAAACTACAAAAAAAAGCCATAAAATTACACACACCTTGTTTTCCCCAGCTCCAGGGGGAGGTGGTTGTCCAACAGCACCAGCACCGAGCCCGAGCCCCGCACTCCGGGAGCGGAACCTCCCCGGCAGCTGCCGCGCTGCCCTCAGGGCCCGGCGGGGCTCGGGCAGAGGCAGCGCAGCTCCGTGTAACACCAATTTCACGTTGTTCCAGGACAATTAGAGCCGGACGCCTCACCCTGCTCAGTCGAGGCGCAAATCTCTCTGGAAAGAGCCGTAATTCCAAACCCCTGCCCCTTCCCAGGCCCGAGGCCGGCACGCTTTGTGCCCCGAGGGAGCGCAGCAGCGGGACGGGCACCGTGAGGGGTTTGGGCTGGGAACGCTCACAAAGCATCCAAGTACGGAAATGAAGTTAAAATCCCCCAAATCCCGCACTCTGCCCTCTGCTGACACCACGTCAATGCGTTTCAAAACGTGCCGAAGCCAAAAGACCGCTTGTTTTTCAAGATATACCGGATAATTTTTTCTCATCTCACACGTGCCACTACACGGTTGTGAGCAGATGAGTATTTTGCTCCAAGTTTGTTTTACTTTTTCCCAGACATTTGTTGGTTTGTTGTTTGGGTTTGTTTTGGGGTTCAGGCTTTTTGGCATAATAAATTAGATTTGTTTATTTGACTTTGTTTAGGCCATGATAATATTGTTCAATTTTATGGCTGGTTAAAATGCACACAACACTAAGGAGAAGGTTTTGAGTTTTGGGCTGAAAACAACCCAACTTTGCTGGAACGCACATGGTAAAGAAAATGCTTCGTAACAAAATCAACATTTCAAAAGCACTCAAGCTGTAAAAGACACATTTTTAATGAGTTACCTGAAAGAACATTTATAAAATGATAAGCAGAATGATGATGATGCTCAGAACTGTACTCTTAGTCAGTCCAAATAATTTGCTATTAAAACTTTGTTTTCTTGTGTGGGCAGCATCATCAACACAGAATACCAAAGGAATATTCTCAGAATGGTTTGTCAAACTCTGCTTTGCAACATTCACAGAAAATGCTAAGAGAATTAAAACTGAAATTATTGTATCTAGCAATTTTTTTTAAATAGCGCTATATAATGAAACACCACAACAACTTAAAAGTTCCATTCAGAACAATTTCAAAATTTTATGCTGCTAGTTCTTACCATAGTGTCAGCTTATGACTTTACCAACTGAATAATTCTCTGCCAAACTTAACATTCATTATTATAATTATCAACATATCATTAATAAATCAACACTGAATGGAAGCTGCATGGAAGAAGGCCTAGACATAGGAGGAAGAAAGGGGATACAAAGTCATACAAGTCAGGCAAGGCATAAGAGAAGAAGTATAATGTGAAAATAACAGCTATAATGAAAAGTTAGGCAGGAACTTATTTATCAAGGATTTATAATTAACATGGAATGCAAGGTGAAGTTATCTAATAACTGCTTGTTAGGATCCATTAATTTTGCTCGATCAAACTTGAAAGAGGCAAAAGTAAGTGGGATAAAGAACATGGGAAATAAATAGGTTTCCAGCAATTATTTCATTTCCTGGACAATACGGAATAGAGCTGACTTGCAAAAATACATATGCTGTTTCACAGAAAACAAAACACAAATGTGAAGGCAATATAGGAAACCTTTTTACTTATTTTCCTCTCTGTGCTAAAATTCAAATATAAATGTACAAACAGTTGTTTTTTATTTAAGATGGTTTGTATTTCACTGGATTATTGTCATCAACAACAGCACAAAAGCATCATTTCCCTAAATTTTATGTTGCCAGTGTCTTTCAGTAAAATCCACAGCAAATAATTCTGCATATTTCATGTTGCACATAAATCACACTTTATGGAAAGATAATACAGTCACTGTGGAATGAGTTGCCTTTTCCCCCCCTGAAATCCTGAGATTTACTTGGCAAAACTCAATACAATAATTTGACACAATGATACCTGGAATTTTCCAAAGCACAAGTCAGAAAGCATTCCTCTGCAGAAGGCTTTAAATGGTGATCTGGATCTCCCAGACAGGAGCAGAATTTGGACTGCCACCAGCAACACGAGACCTGTTCCTGCCAAGGCCACAGCTGGAGCAGAGGGCTGACCCTCGGACTGAAATTCACAGATTCACAAAAGAAAACAGAGCAGCACATATTGGCTGCAGCAGCTGCTGGAAATTGTGATGTCTGTGACTCAGCACAGCACTCCAATCCTCAAAATACACTGGGCAGTGTAAGGAGATTAACACACTAAGCAAACCTTTGTCATCCCTCTCATGGTTTTCACCAGGAATTCCAAGTGTTAATCATGCAAGTGTATACTTAAAAAGAAAAAAAAATCCCTTTTTTGCAGAAAAAACAAGTTAATTTTTAAATTTTCAGATGTCATCTCAAATCTGCATCCATCTTTATTGTAAATACCTGCTTTAGATCATTTGCCCATTTTTTAACCACAAGGTATACTTGATAGTGAAACATACCAACCAAATGCTATGTGTCAATAAATTTCTTTCTCAGCAAAATATTATTGCTAAATTTAACCCAAATTCCATTAATTTATACTTAAAACCAACAGTATCATTGTTGAGATATTTCATACAACAGTAATGTGAGATTTATTTAGCCATTTTGGAGTCCATCAAATCCTATTTTAGGAAGTAATATTTACAGTTATAACAGTTTATGTTGCATTGGTTGAGTTTGCTTGTTTGTTTTAAAGTTCCTCATGTACAAACATATCTCTGGGGTAATTTGGACATAGTCCACCAAAGAAAACATTAACTTTGTCTTTTCACTTTAACTTATTTTAAAATTAGAGAATGGAAGCACAAATTCTTACAGATAATACTAAACTAAACTAAAAAAATACCAATTGTAACAACCAGATACACTTTCAAACTTTATATATTAGTATTTCCACATCCTTGAAGTTATGCTCCAAGAGGAGTTTCCCATATAACTAAAAAAGCCATACTGAGATGGGATTTAATGCTGAGCTTGCCTTCTTGTGTTTTACAAGCAGCTTAGAGATGGTGAAGATGTCCAAGTGAGAAAATGAAAACAGTCCTCCTATTTTGCTTGCATTTACAAAAATCCATCTTACTGTTCCATTAATAATGGAATATTTTCCATTCATAATAATTTCATAATAATTTTTCTGTATCTCCTTAATATGATCAGACCAGGCATGGAAAGGAAAATTCCATTACAGATGGACTACAGGAAGTGGAGTGTTCTTCAGCCTTTCACCTTTTTTTGTGTTGAGCTCTCAGAATCACAACAGAGCACTTGTCCCAAAAATATTTGCCATGTTCTTCCAAATTATTAACTACTGCATTTAGACTGTTGCTTCTTAATTCAGCATCAGTCTTTTTGTGATGGTTTTTGACTAAGTAAAATGAGTTTATGAGAAATATATCTATAGAAGAAAATATTGAAACACTTCTGAATTGAAATATTGTGAATGAGATCTACCAGAAATATTAAAATAACTAATCACTGGGAGTCATTTTTGAAAATAATTAATATAGCTGCATACAAATATCAAAATGATAACAGAGAAAAATCAGGAATACAGCCCTGAGAGACACACTGCTCCTCTCCTGTTGGAAACAATGGCTCTTGTAGATATTAAAAGATAACTACTGAGACAATTATGTTGCACATGATATGGAAGAAAAAGAAAATATTCCCTTCATGAAGAGACTAAATACTTATCTCTTCCTCCCATGTTAAAAGGGTCCATAGCTCTTCCTACACTGTTTTTGTTATTTTGCTCAAACCAAGGGGTGAGGAAAGGAATGCAAAGGAGGGAATTTTGTTTATTTCCATTATCCCTACGCACTAAAAACATGTTTATGGACTCCTATCTCTGATTTATAAATCGAATTTCAGTTTCTGTGGTCTCAGTTCTTCTCAAAAAGCTTCATGTGTTAGATCTCCTTAGAGCAGCTGGATTTTCAGTGCTTCTTCCTCTGGACATCTCCCCATTTTCTGAATTATTCCACATTCACATCAACCAACCAAGCAGTAATAAAGCTCCATTGTTCTGCCTGTTGCAGAAGCATTCCTGATCAAGAAATCAATTAAATGTATACTTACCCTGTAGCTTTTTGCTATCAATGATGCTATTCACAAACTGTGTACACAATGAGCTGCTTCACTGAACACTACTCACCATCAAAAAAAGATTAACCCCCCCAAAATGTCTGCTACAAGTTTCAAAACTATTTTTTTTTAAATGAAAACTCCCTCCTTAAAGGAACATTTACATCACATCATGGTTTTCTTACATTAAGGACATAAACTGCTCTCACACTCTCACTTGTGCAGGAAGTGTCATTTAATAAATAAAGAAATAAAGCTGCTTATGTGGGTCAAAAATCTGTCTTAAGAACATAATTCTGAACATCTATCTCTCAACTACCCCTGTCCAATACCTTAAAATAACATTTTGAACTGTTTTTGAATTATAAAACTCTGTTCACACATATTCTTAGAATTACAAAATGGTATCAGATTTTTAGTAAATTAAATAAACATAAGAAAATACGTTTCTTCCATATTTAGTTCAAATAAGAAGGATGACTTTTTGATCAGATAAAACCCCACAAATGCTACAAAGGCATACAAAGCCTGTCACAATATTTCCTTAATATTTTTCTGTCATTTTTTAAAAAAATTATTGTTAAACAATAATATATTGTTTTATATATTTTTAAATATATAAATTTATTTTATAAATACAATTTCTTCTTTTTCTCTTAAAAGAAAACCAAAACTAGCAAACACCATCAAAGTCAACGGATGATATTCCTGGAAATAGCAACAGATCTAAAATTAGAATGTAATGAAATCTGAAAGACTTAAAAGGACTTAAGTCTCTTCCAATTTTGTTTTTTATAATTGTGTTGCACAAAATAAGCTGGTGTAAGAGATTAGGGGGAGGGGAAGAATCAGAGACTCTTTGGCTGACTGGATGCGTTACATTAATTTCTTAATATGTGAAGGAGTGGATTACCCCTCTAACAGCAATGGGAAATTAGTTCCTTTATTTCTTCATTAAGACTGTGGGAGGGAAATTAATTTTCTACTCTGGTTTTCAAAATTAATTGAATATATCTTTATTAAAGTGATAAATATATACTCATACTTTTTGGTTGAAAGAATTCTCTAAATTAATCCTAAACAGATGTTTTCACAGCGGTTTGGTAGCACGTGGTCTTTTTTTTGTTTGTTTGTTTCACTTTGTGATGTTATAAAAAACCCTGAAAAAACAGATCACAAAGTGTAATAAAGAAGTTTAGAGAAAAGAAAATCTGAAAAGTCTTTCTAAAAAAGAGTAATTTCAGTAGCATTAAATAGCATACTGTTTAATCTTCCTTGCCACTTACTCTGTATTATTTTTGTTCCTATGTTCTTGCATGTTTCATCATGCACTTGAGTGTCTATGCTTTCCAACGTATAGATATATACATTTAAAAAAGGTTTTGATTGCTTTTACAAGAAACCAGAGCTTTTAAAAGCATCACCCACCTAGCTTGAAGTTGAGGCAGAGTGCCTTGAGGTGCCTTCTTGTGTGTGCTGGTTCTTAGATGAATTTACAGAGCATCCTAAAGTTGCTCACTTTACTTCCTACACCTGCAGTTTTTATATCTCTTTGTACTGTAAATGTATTTCCTGTGGTGTACTTACACCATAGCATCATGATTTTCTGTTATTTAGATTCTTCAGTACTTTTTTGTGCAAAATCAACCACCTCAAAGTGACTTTATGCCAGTAGTATTTTTATTTAGCCTTCCCTGGCATAATTGGTATAATCATTTTTGTAACATCTTTCTTATACAAAAAAGTAAATCATAGCATTTTTCTAGAGAACTTGGGCAGTTCAGCATTGGGGAAAAAACCCAAACTACTGATGACAATGGTGATTCCACCACAGCAGAATCTAAGAGCTTATAAAGGAAAGTCAAATTTGTCAGGCCTTTAAAACCATCACATCCTTCATGTACTTGTGGCCTGGATGCTCAAAAGAGCAAGAAAATTCATAACAGATTAATAACAGAATCCCAAAATTTAATTTTCTTTGTGTGCCTTAAATGCATTTAACAGAGAACAGAATTTCTCATCCCTTGTTCAATGACAATTAAAAGTCTGTCCTATTCCATGGGGCCTCTGTCTCCCTACACAAATAAGTAAACGTGCCCAAAACTCTATCAACACACAGATTATTTAAATTTCATTTTTTATTTCCAAACTCAAATGGTCAACTTTTCAACTTCTACCATTTTTTCACACAATTTACTGTATTATCCTTTTCTTAGAGAAAAAACTAAGAACTAAATCAGAGGACCTTCATTTCTGAAATTGAACTGCAGTCACTATAAACCCAGACTCACGGTATGAAAAGAAAAGGTTGGATACAGTAAATAACTAAACAATGTGGGGAAATTCAGCTGATGTCCTCACCTGAAGCTAATAGGAAGCTCTATTTTGTTTAGCAAAACAAACAATATCTTAATTATGGACACAAAGAGTATAGGGATTAAATACGCAAGATTTATGCTGAACAAAAGCAAGACTGTCTCAAAAACATTCACACACCATGATTCAACCCTCCTGTTTAATCCATTCCACTGGAATAGCTCAGCTCTTGCACAACTGCCAACCACAAACTTGCAAAATGCACCTGGGATAAAGAGGTAGAACAAGTGATTCACTTGTTTATGTATATAATTTACTGCTTGATCACTGGCTTATTAAGAAGAAAATTTGAGTGAGTCCACAGAGCATCTTCATTAATAGGTTAATCATAATTTAGAAAGACAAAATAAAATGCATCTTTGCCCAGAGAAACAATTTAATATTAATGCATAGAGATGAAAAATGTTTCAACTCTAGCTCCTCTTTAAGGGAGCATGAAGAAGCAGAACAAAAGGAAGTTTGGATAAAAATTAAATAGCAGATAAGATCTCAAATACCTGAGGAAATGAGACAATGGTGAAATAATCAAAGAAAGCATCACCAAAACCCCTGTTCCTTAGAGAAGAAAATGTATGAGCCACACCACAATTAAGATGGCCCCTTCTGTCATGGAAGCCCCTTCCAATGTGGAAGATTGGAGCCTCTCCCAATTATTTATTGCTGTTTTAATTGCCTCATGCATGGAGGAGGCTGTTGAAGGCCCTGCCATTTCCTCCATGTCACACAAATTCCTTCTGTCACAGGCACAGCAAAACACACCACATTAAGTCCCTTCTCCCAAGACATCTTTTTAACTTAAAGAAAAAAAATTGCTCCCCAAGATCCAGAAGCAAGGAAACTCCAAAAGACTTTTCATATTCAACTCTGCAACCTCCAGATTTAAAAAAAAAAAAAAAGAAAAAAAGGAAAGAAAGGATTTTATAGAAAGTATCCTCAAACCATCTTGAGGCAGGGCTCAGTAACCTTTTCCAACACACACCAATAGCTTTGTATGAATGTGACAACATGAGGTTCTCCTAAAGCACAAGTCAATTAATTACTTGCTCACCTGCCCAGAGTAATACAGATTATGTTCCCAAGAAGGGACTCTCACTAAGCATTAGAGTTTGGCATCCACTGTGAAAAATATTTTGCCTTTGATAGAAATGTCAAGAATTGTATATACACCTGAGATGCAGTCACTAAAACTAAACTAAATTCTAAAACTCACTAAATTCTGCTGGAAACAAGGAGGGATCCATAAAGCAAAAAGAGACAGAATTTGTACCACTACTCCTTGCTGGAACACCCTCCACAGGGAGACTGCTCAACTAAATTTTCTGCATGTTTTTTTAGGCAGAGAGACTATTTAGGCAGCTTTTCATCACTGATCTTAATAACATTTTTCAGAAAAACTTCTGTTTAGTCTACAAGTGTTTTTAGAACCAGATTTTACAACACAGCAAAGAATGACTTCATCCTCAACAGAGCTGGCTTTGCCTCACACGTGTGGAATTCTCTCATTTGGACTAAAACCACCAAACTTTGATCTGATTACTTCTTCAAAATCAGTAATATTCACTTTACTTTTTATATGGGTGTAATGTCCTTGGTCATTTTCCAGAAACTGTAATCAATATAAATCAATATTTAAAAACCAGCACAATATGCAGGAAAAAAACACATGAAAAACAGTAAAAATGTGATCTATTATCAACCCTAATAACCATTCCATCTGCTTAGATAAAAGCACCTCTCTCAGTTAAAGTTGTCTTCTATGCACCACTGCAAATAAGTTGAATTTTCAAGATTACATGTCTAATGAAAACTTTAAAATCCCTTTTTCACTCTAAGTCTTCAAGCAACTCTCCCACAATCACAAACAAGTTCCTTGTGGATCAACCAAATCCATACCAAACAGAAACTGCCTGTATCACAGCAACAAACACAAAGTTTACAAATAGATCTCCACAGCCACCACAGTAAGTGCCAAGCATAATGGAAACATCAACATCTTTTGCATTAGTGCACGTCAGAAGCTGCACTGCTGCTGCAGCAGAGCAGGATTAAAACTCAGCCAGTCTGCTGCTACATCACTTCACCTACAAACAACCCACAAGCCCCATTTTTTTAGAAAATTAAACCTTTCCAAGACACAGCTTTGATAACAGATCCTCAGCAGAGACATTGCAAGTTTTAAATGGAATTGTTGCAGGAGAAAGCTGAGAGGCCACCATGCAGCTCCCTCTACTGTGAGCCAGGAAAGGAAACTGGTTAAATCCAAGATCTCAACTCCACAGAGAAATGGGTTACTGAGGCAAACAAGGGAGCACAACAGAAATAGCTAAGGAGCTAAATAGAAACCCCTGAGCTCAGAAAGTTGAGGTAAAGTGGAAACATCAGGGCTTGGGCTCTGCTAGAAGACAGTACCACAGAACCAGGAGATGGTGAGGGTGGGAGGAGGTCAGTCATTGAGTCCCTCCCACCCCCAAGCGGGGACACTGCTGCCAGCTTTGCAAATCTCCACGGACAGAGACCCCACAACCTCTCTGGGCACCCTGTGCCAGTGCCCAGTTGTGGAGTCTTAACTTCTTTTCTGCCAAGGTCAGGATTAAATGTGTGAGATGGTATTTATTTCTTGTTGGGACTCAGATGTTTGTTAGTTCTTATCTCTGTCACAGTCTCACAGACCCTGAGTTCTACAGCACTTCACTCTAACAAACTAACAATGGAGCCCCATCTCCCTCTCTACGAGGCCTTTTAAGGATAAACTGTCCAATTAAGAAATGACACCTAAATTATTTGTACTTTTAACCCAATACCCAACCACCCATACCTGCAATGGGGACTTTTTTATCCAGTTACACAAAACCACCCAAACTCATGGAGAAGAAGGTGAAGAAGAAGGACCAGCCACTGCCCTAAACTTTATCTATATTATTATATTCCGAAACCTTAAACTCTGAGTTTCCCACCCTGTGATGTTACACACTTCTATTCAAACTCCACACCCACAATCCCAGTTCTGTCATTCCATTTTGGAAGCTTCTCCACGGCCTCAGGTCAATGCAGTGTTCTCTTGGGGGTCAGTGCCTGCCAGCACAGAAAGGCTGAAATTCTCAGCAGCCAGGGTTCCAACACCCAGTTTAAAAAAAGCAAAAAAAGAGTTTCCTTACATTCAGAAGGAGCCTCCTGTGTTTCAGTTTGTACCAGCTGCCTCTGGTCCTGTCCCTGGGCAGAGAGCCTGGCTCCAGCTGCTTTACATCCTCCCCTCATCGATGAGGCCAAAAGCTTTTGTCCTTGCCCAGTGACCTTAAATACCCAACCCAAACGGGGTCCTTTCACTAATCAAAAAGTAGCTCACCAAAACTGTACCAGGAAAAGCCAGAAGCAGATTTTCATCATGCTGCTAGAAGGTTTTGATGTGATTTTTTTTTTTACCCTGACTATATTTGGGACCACATGGTTNTGTGTTTTTACAAGTGTCTATGATTATTTCTGACCGATATGAATTGTCTCACAGCCTAGTGGATAATAACCAAATATTTAAATTATGTGTAGGCTTTCCTAAAATATTTTTGAAAAATCATGCCTGAAACTTAAGTTTCATTCTGAAACTTAACAACTGACATTGATCTATAAACCTGTACCTAAAATCCTAGTTATTTTGCTACTAAACCCCTATTTTTTTCCATGTTTGTTGCTTTTCCCCCTACACTGCCATAGGATATTTGTGGCAGAATTTTATTTTTTCAATTGGAAAAATCACTAGCAGTCT
>VXBC01007691.1:606893-619799 GCA_013399945.1 Ploceus nigricollis
AAGTCTAACGTGTTCTGTTATAAGCTGTATGCTCTTCATGGCATGTGCTCTGTCTGCCTCATGTGAAGTGGTTGTGGTAGTAGATGATGAAGCAGTTTGGAGGAAATGCTTTTTTACCAAGACTCTGCTCCTGAGTGCTCCTTTGTCCTAAACTTGAAAGGAAGATAAAAGGGTTCTGTGCTTTCTCTTCCCTATGAATTTCACATCACTGAGCTATTCTCACCCTGTGGTTTGGAGAGAGTATTTGCCTTCTGGTCTTTGTGATCATTGAAGGCGTGTTTTTTTCTCTTGTGGGGTTTTTTGGGGTTTTGTTTATTTTATGATTAAAACTTTATCTTCTTGCTTCCCTTTAAAGCAGAAGTTTCCACTTACCTGCTGTTACCTTTGTTTAGGTACTTGGGTTACGTGAGAAGCAGAAGACGGAATTCAGCCAGCATCTTCAGGAGGCACGAGGAATTTTCCTTAAACCCCCTTCCCCTCGGAGCCGAGGACTCAGGACTGCCCACGTACGAGCAGGCGGTGACCTCGGATGGACAGCACGGCGTGCCCCCGCCCCCTTACCCAGGGCCCCCCAGACACGCACGGCTCTTCCGAAAGTCCATGTCCCTCCCTGGCCCCTAGTCACAAACCTCCTGCTGGCCTCGGGGGGCATTGCTGCAACAGAACATACTTTTGAAAAAAGTGCGTGCTACCTTGCATATTGCAAGATGATTTACAGAAATGTGGAAGATCTTCTGGACAACTAGGAAGGAGTGAAGTTCCCATTTGGGAAAAGAGGTCGCCTGGCACAAAGGCTGCAGGACTGTTCTTTGATCAAAGGCACTGTGCCAAGAGAAGAGAATGCACAAAGAGCAACTCTTGTACTGCTGCCCTCTTCCATATGAGCCATCCCATCAAACTATTGATGTTTCATTAATAGTTTCATCTTCTTTTTCTTCAGAAAGAACAGTATTTCAATTGCTCATATTGAAACTAGCCATTTTTTGTGACTTAATACTTTAAACCACCATAAGAAATCCACTTTGTTGTTTGACATATTCACTTCTTTGCTAGGTGAATTTTCTATTCATTCTTGTAATAGACTTGAGTGCAAAAATTATTTCATGGCTTGATCTGTCAAATATCTATATATATTTAAATCTATAGTACTGCTAGTTGAAAACACTGGTTTAGTCTAGACGTTGCTGGTCACACCACTTAATTTGTGGTATTTTTACGCTCATAATTTTGCATCAAAAGGAAGCATTCATTACATGGCACGCTACCAATTCAGACAAAGTATACTTGCATCAAACTGTTTTGATGTTCAACAGTAAATACCAGGTCAAAGAGAGTAAATAGAATGCTGTGGGCCAGTGGGTGTTGAGCAAAAAGCCAGAGATTTGTCCCTTTATAAAAAGCTACCCAGGTTTCACAGGTAACGTTTCTTTCATAGTTTAAAAGCTGAAATGTAGAGAGAGACATTTAACTTTCACACCAAAGCCCGACCTACCCCCTAGAAGCACTTTAATAAATGCGTCTTGATACCTTTAAGTAGAATGAAACATCATATTAGATCAAAAATCAAGAGTCAGGAACTCCTGGGAGTTATTGGTTCACTGTGTCAAGACAGTTTCTGTATCTACAGCTGTAGCCACCATTAGTTTTACATCTTATTAAAATATCAACCCCCCCCAGCATTATGCAGCCTATAGATCTTGCTGAGCAAATTGCTGCCCACCACTTGTGTCCCTTGACCTCCTCACCACAGGAAGCCAGAGCAGAGGGTCTCACAGGAAACATGTCAGGCTGTTTCCATGTTTGACAGTGGCTGTACAGTTAAGGCACACACCATTAAGTTTTTTAAGAAGAAACAACCCTCCCCCTTTTTCCCCCTCCTTGAATCAATGCTGACAACAGCAAATTATATTTCAATTTGATGTTGTTGAGTGAGGTGCAGAAAACTGGTCTGAGATTTTCAATCTGCAGATGTTTTTGTAATAATGGAAACACTTCAAATCTTGGAATATAAAGGGGTTACACTGACAGTGCTACACAATGCAGTCTTGCCCTTTGAAAAACAAATACAATAGTATTTGTTATTTTGGTATTTGGTAGCAGTGCCATTGGTGTTCCTGTTCACAAAACTTCACCATCAAATTTGGCTTTTGGCGAGTCAAAAATCTCTCTCCAGCTTCTTTTTTTTGGTTGAGTGATGGCAGAATCCCCATGTTGGGATGTTTCAATTCACTTTTGCCCTACTTGTAAAAGCATTTTGAAGTTCTTGAAGTTCTGTAAGACTGAAATAAATTAATTGTGTGAGGCCACTGTTGACAATCAAAATAAAAGATTATGAGAAGCTATGCAATCATAAGCTTGCAAAAACATTCTCCCACATTCCCCTTTCATTTAGCTAACAATTTTAAATTTTTTAATGTGAATTTTGAGCAGTAGAGCACACTTTTACCTAGATTTTTCCTGGGACTCAAAAATTATTAAATAATGCTACTGACACGAGCAGTGCAAAGGAAAGAGATTTCACAGGGCTTGTGACCATTCAGAGATTCTTCAATGTTACTACAGACACCTGGCAAAGCCACATTTTAAATATACTACAGAAATTGTACAGAATCCCATTCAATCACTGGAACTTTGATTTTTCTACTGTTCTTACACATTATTTGCAACTGATGCCATGCAATACAAGCAAAAATCTTGTCCTATGTAATCACTCAAAAAACTTAAGAGGGTGTAGCTGTTAAACATCAATGGTGTAGTGCTTTGGGCAGTGAAGTGCCCTTTCAGTAGAGTAAAACACTCAAATTTACTCAAGGAGTCTGCACCTTAGACCCTGAAAATGTGCAGGGACTGACATTCAAACACTGGTTGCACAACAGCATGATAATTTGGAAGACACATCCTGCCTTTTGCAAAGAAGGAGCAAAGTTGAAAATTTAGTTGAATACAGTGTAAACTTACCTCTCCTTGCAGATGGACAAAATTCCTTTGAATGGCACTTGTTTGGGTTGAGTTTGTTTTCCTTCTTTCATACACTCACTCCTGGCCCACTCTTACCTTGTATCTTGTCTCTTTTTTCATGATTCAACAGGGTTAACAGAGGGAAAATCAACAAGAGACAGACTATGGGGAGTTACTAATTTAGAATAAAATTAAAATTTATTTATTTTGCCACACTTCCAAATTTTACATGCAGCTTCTTTTGAAAATGGAGTTGCTATTAGAATATATAAAGCAGTAAATTACTTGTACTTCAGAGGCCTTTACAAGGCCATGTAGTGGGACCAGGGGGAATGGCTTTAAACTGACAGAGGCCAGGGTTAGATNTTGTGATTAAGTAGGAAGAGGAGGAGGAAGATTTTTGAGGAGAAAAGCAGCAGCAAGTTAACCTAATTTGTATAGAGATGCAAATTATCAGTGTTTTGATTTTGGTGCTTCTTTCCAGGACCTTTAGGAAAGACAGTGGATTTTAACAAATTAACAGAGATCTACTATGACAGTTGAAAACAGAAATGTCTAAACAGAACACTGGTAAACACACATATTCTGTTTTAAACATGTCACTGTAAGTGCTGTTAGCCATTGCCTTGAACAGCCTTTTCAGCATCACAGAAGATTACAGCATGCAACCTTTTATAAAACAAGACAGTTTATTAATTAGGGGAAATAATAAGGGTCAGGAAAGTCATCTCTGGCTGTGTCAGTTGAAAAATAAATCACTGAACCTGCTTACTGCTGCAATAAGAAAGCCTGCTATGTGATCTATCAATTATGCATTTATAGGTTGGGGGATTGGTGGGGTTTTTGTGAATTCATGAGAAGAGCAAAACCAAAGTACCACGTGGAAGTGCACCTCCTCACCACAGCTCATGAAAATTTGGGTTGTGAAGCATTTGATTCTGGTCCTGTCAAGGTCTATGGCAAGGTTTTTACTGGCTGCAGCTGAACTGGGATTGGAGCAAAAAATGAGATAACTGATCACTTCAGGTAATAAAAAGCATAATGCTCTGCCAAATTATTTACCACAATGCTGTTGCCAAACCCAGTTCAGAGTATTCTATTGTTATAATGATGCCCACTTCTATTAACTAGAATGTTTCAGTCTGATCTGCCCTTAAAAGTTATACTGGAAATTTGAAAAGCATAGCAAAATTCCTTATCATTCCTGAGATTACCAGCTGTGAATAAGATTAATTTATTACCTGCAGCTTATTAGCAACACTGCTTCTAGCTTTAAATAAACCATCAAAGTAATAAAAAACCCAAAAACCAGCAACAAACCAAACTTTTCTATCCACAGTCTCTCCTGCCAACAAAAGTTTTACTGCTGCTATCCTTGCTTTTTCCATGTGGTATAGTGAACAGGAAGGAAATTCTGGGTTTAAAAGCCATTTTCAAACACTTCAAACATGGTCTTTCTATACTGTAAACACCTTTCAATTAATTCCTCTCACTACAAATTTATCACTATCATTTCCACGATAAAGAACTTGCACGTGTTTTCCTCTTAAAAATCTGAAGCAGGTCTTCTCAAATAACCTGCTCTTTATTTAGCTATTTTTGACTATTTCCAGTCATTTCTGAACTGTATAAACAGTTCCTTAGTCTTAATAACATATTTCCTTCTACTCATCTGTCAGAACACTTTGAATGTACTTGTCGCTGGCTATATTTAATTTTAACCTTGATTTCAAGTGCTGTCATATTTTGGGTGATGGGTAGCAATATTTTAAGCTCTGCTAGTCTCTATATTATTTTGTAAAACAATTTCCAAATAAACATTGATATAAATTAATCATGGCAAAAGAGATAAGGCTAGTTTAGCCTATGATTAAAAACTGAAAAAAAACCTCTGGCAACCCTTTTGATTTCCTTTAAATGGAGTTGGTAACATCATGCCCTCTTCTGAAAGCTCTTAAAGGGGGGCTTAGAAGAGAAATGGAGACAAACTTACTAGCATGGCCTGTTATGATAGGATAAGTGGTAATGGTTTTAAACTGAAAGAGATTTAGACTACATATAAAGAAGGTTTGGTTTTTTTTTTTTTACCATGAGGGCGGTGAAACACTGGCACAGGTTGCCCAGAGAAGTTTAGGATCCATCCCTGGAAACATTCAAGGCCAGGTTGGATGGGGCTCCATCCATGAAGGTGTTCCTGCCCATGGCAGGGGTTGGAATTAAATGACCTTCAAAATTCCCTTCCAACCCAAACCATTTTACTGTTAGATGATTCTTCATGCCATATAGCACTTACTGGTAGAGAAGAAGGGCCATGGTTTGTTTTCTTTAACATTGGCACTTTCTACTCTGGACAAAATCTTCCTGCTCCACTGCTCCAGTTCAGCTGAGCCTCTGATGTTCATGAACTGCAGACACTGAAGATGAACTCTTCAAGACAAAATCCAACTTAACCAGGTGTTAACCCTTCCATCTTCCTTCACTCTTGTCAGGCCTTTGGAGAGAAGATTTAACACAATAATATGACCAAAAAATACCACTTTCCTAGGGGTAGTGAAGTAAGATCCCCCCAGTGAGGAGCAGAACAGGCATGCAAAAACAAGGCAGGAAGCAGGAATGCTTCATTTGGTAATGGCAATTTCAATCTGAAGTGGAGGCACACATGATACAGTGTGTGTGGACTTCTTCAGAGAGGCAGAAGGACAGCTAGACAGAGCAAATATGGAGCACAGTGAATTCCACTAAATTAAGCCACTCTTGATTTACCCTCTGGAAAAATATAGAGCTGTGCTTTTTCTTTCAACCTGAAAGGAAAAAAAAACCTAAGCTCCCCAAAGACTGCCCAAATCTACTCCTATGTTTGAACATCCAATGAAGCTTTTTAACCAGTCCACTGAACTGATATTTGAAATACAGCTGATGGGATAGATGCTTCATTCTTATTAAGTGTCCTGGGACAATTCCTTCTTTCACTCCATTTATATAAATTAATCATGGCAAAAGATAAAATGCTGATTTAGCCTATGATTAAAAAATGAAAAAAACCTTTGACAACCCTTTTGATTTATTTTAAATGGAGTTGGTAACACTTTCTTCCATGGTATGGTTGGTAACACCTTCACCCATAGGTGCTCATTTCCATAGAACCTAAACTACTGAAACACAGAAGTAGTAGAGGCCATCAGATGCAGGCATCTTGCTGCCTAGATTCTGGGAGCCTCCAGGAGCTCCCACTTTAAAGGGAACAGACAGACTGCATCTGGAAAAATATTTCAGTCCAGAAACTGGTGCAGTTAAACATAAGTTTTGAGACGGACCCATTTTAATTTCTGAAGCAGTGCCTACTTCATTTAAGAAACAAGAAACGCCTCTGATTGCTCAGTAGATCAAGATTCAGTTTAATTTCTCTAAAGATCAGCAAGTACTGAATACATAAACATCCAATATTCCACATTAAACACCCAGCAATGATGTCACACAGAGGAAAATATCTTCTAGTAAGAGTTAAAATAAAATACTCCCTATTAAAAATATGAGTTTGTTCAAGATCAAAGGTTTTATTTAGGGTTTTTTTTCCTTCATGTCATTGCACATTTCTCCCACTTACCTTATACCAGTTCTGGTCCTGACTAGATCCCTTCATAAATCATCCAGTGAAAACATAGCTTTCTCAGGAGTGGGTGAGTTGAGGCAACACAAGAGCAGTGGTGGCACCTTGGAAGGAGTGGAAGCACATGACCAGGAGGAGGATTGGGAACTCCAAGGAACCAAGACCTTTCTCCTCATTGCTGCAGTGAGCTTTCTACCAGCTCCATCATCTTTTGTCGTGTCAGAAGTCAAGCTTCCATAGATCAGCTGTAGCTCAATAAAATGAATTCTGAAGATTTTGCTTCATTTGTTTGTACATACACTCAAGTTTTCAAATAAATGCACGGAGCAATGTAAGTGAAGAAATGCAAAGGAGAGAATTCGCTGTGAGGTTCCAAGACAGTGTGCTCTTTGAAAGGCAGCACTCCTTCCCTATTCACACGTATCTTAATGCCTAGCTTTATGTTTAAAGAGGCCACATGCCAAATTAAATGCAAAATCTAATCTGTTAAAGCAACTGCAATTTTCTGCTTTGGTCAGAATCACAATTACAACAACAAACAATGCAGTCAGTGATTAATAACAAGCCTAACCAAGACTCATGTTATTACTGCCTATCTGATCTACTCACTCATTCCTGGTCATGCAGGATACCACAGGCTGGCAGCAGCCAGAGCCTGCACAAAGGTGCTGAATCCAGGATGTGCAGCTGTCCAACAGTGCTCAACAGAAACATGTGCTGCAGAAATCTTATTCTGTGCACTTTTCACAATGTGTTGATACATCGGACCCAATTCAGCTTTGGCCTGAACTTCTCCAAACTTCGTCTGATTAGACACATTCAAGTTATTTGATTGTTTTATCTTTGAAACATTAGTTTTTGAAAAAGAATGTCCTCAAGTCTCCAAAACACTGTTTCCAAACAATTGTGAAGATTCATTCTCTCAGCACAAGGCTATTTGTTAAACTTATTTCTAGAGCTTTTGTTGACACACGGTTAGCCACTGAAAGCTATACACTAAGATGTTTGTGTATGTTAGCAAACTATTTATGATACTGTGATAGTTCTAAAATAAAGTACTATTACATGCTGAAATACAATTCTTTTTGTCCACTTGCAACAACCAAGCTGTAATTTCAGACTTGCATCATTAACTGCATGTTCTGCCTTTAGCTACCTTCTTCCATCAACAACAGGTGAAGCTGCTGATCCAGCATGTGCATCTGACTATTCTTCCATGATTCTTTTCAGTCCACCAAAAATTGCCCTAAAGCATACTAAGAATTTTGCTGCAAAGCCCAGTCTACAGGTTTAGCTGAAAGCCTCTTAAAGGAAGAAAAAATATTTTGGCACTTAAACACAAAGGAAGAGCCAGAACAAGACCAAAACCAGGCATCATCTGTTATGGAAAAGCAAAGTACAGGAGCAATGCTTTCTGTGAAAGAAGAGGGCACTGGGGATAGAGAGACTTTGGAAAAACAGCGTAGAGCCAGGTTTGTTGTACCTGCAGTGAAAAGGAAGCCAAAAGCACAGGCAGCAACTGCTGGCCCTGTGAAGAATCACCACGTGCTGCCCCAAGCACAAGGACCCCCAGGGGTGCTGTCCTGGTGTTTTGACACCCCTGACACCATTAAAGCTGTAACATACCTCCTAGCCTTCTGCATGGCCAGTCTTGTACATCCCATCCTCCAGTGGTGCAGCTGACCCTCCTGAAGGTTGGGATGCCATCCAGAGGGAGCTGGACAAGCTCAAGAAGTGGCCCATGGAAATCTGCTGTGGTTTAACAAGGCCAAGTGCTGGTGCTGCACCTGGGTCAGGGCAGCCCCTGGTACCAATTCAGGCTGGGGACGAGCAGATCCAGAGCAGCCCTGGGGAGAAGGACTTGGGGTGCTGGTGGGTGAGAGGCTGGACGTGAGCCAGCAGTGTGCAGCTGGAGCCCAGAAAGCCAATCCCAGCCTGGGCTGCACCCAAAGCAGTGTGAGAGCAGCTGGGGAGGGGATCCTGCCCCTCTGCTCTGCCCTGCTCTGGGGAGAGCCCACCTGGAGCTCTGCATCCAGCTCTGGGCTCCCAGCACAGGAAGGACAGGGACCTGCTGGAGTGAGTCCAGAGGAGACCACCAGGATTAGAGGATGGAGCACCTCTCATATGAGACAGGCTGAGAGAACTGGGATTGTCCAGCCTGGAGAGGAGAAGGCTTTGGGGTCACCTGACTGTGGCCTTCCAGTGCCTGAAAGGAGCCTGCAGGAGCAGTGGAGAGGGACTTGTACAAGGGCATGTAGTGACAGGACAAGGGGCAAGGCTTTACAATGAAAGAGAGCAGCTTTATATTAGATTTAGGGGGAAATTCTTTGCTGTGTGAGTGCTGAGGCCCTGGCACAGGCTGCCCAGAGAAGTTGTGGCTGCCCCATCCCTGGAGGTGTCTAAAGCCAGGTTGGATGGAGCTCTGAGCAGCCTGGTCTAGTGGAAGGAGTCCCTGCCCATGGCAAGGGAGATAGAACTGGATCATCTTCAAGGTCCCTTCCAACCCAGGCCACTCTATGATTCTATCATATACAATATAAAAAACAATCACACTCAACTCAAACACTGGCCTACATTTTCCTGGTAACATATGCAGTAATTCTAGCACACTGTGCAACAAAGAAGCTAATAAATAAATATATCAGTTACAAATAAATACATTGATACCAATAATGAACTGGAGCATGATTTTGGCCCGGGACCTGTGATTGCTTTATTGCTTTAATTCTGATAAAACTGCCAACTACCCCTTAGCTTGATCCTGCATTTCATTTGGTATATGTTCACTCTAAACATGCAACCAGACCTCAAAAAAGCAATATTGCCATTCAGCATTGTGTAACAGCGAATGATGATTTAAAGAGAAACAGGAAATCTTCCCTAAGGGGCAGTGTATATTAGCTAACACAGTTCTGCAACAGAGCTGGTTTGATTCTGGTTGAAGTGTCACAAAGGCAGAGGAGCCCACCACTGAGGTCTGCAGAGTGCACTCTAGAGATTTCCATATGGAATGTACCACGAGCCAAGACAACATCTCATCATCAAAAGTAAAACTTCCCTGTCATCTCCTCCCTGCTGCACACTACTGCTGCCCCTGAGCCAGCTCTCATTTCATGCAAAGGCAAGCTGACTCAGCTCAGCAAAATTACAGAAAAATCACCTCTGGCAGAAAAAGGTAAACGTGAAAAAGGGAAGCCAGTGAACTCATTACTCACCCTGTGGCCAGAGCTCATCACTAGAAGTGAGAGGGTGAAGCAGGGAAGGAGGGACAGTCAGGCCTCCTTCTCCTTTGGGTGTCAGAAGCAGCTGAGGCAGCCCAGCCCTGCTGCCATCCCACATCTGGAGGCAGCAGCACATGCTGCAGCACTGGAGATCAATCCTCAGACCTTAAGCAGATGATTCCCATTAAAGTGTTACCTTAAGTACTTATATCTGTCTCCTAGCTATCAAATGATATCTTTGACTCTATAAAGGATTTATTTTTTCCAAGTGGAGACTCTTTGTTTAGGGAAAGAAATGAGAAACAAAAAAAAAAATCAGTACTGCTCCAGGCTGGCACGCTGCACAGATTGTGTTACAGTGCTTCAGCTTAAGATTTTGGTCTTAAATAGAGAGAAAAATTGTATTAGCTTATGTTTCAGCAAGGTATTTTTATTATATTAAATTCTTGACTTCAGAGAGAAGCACATACAATATCACTACTGGCTACAGGCACTAAGTTATGCACTACAGTTCAGAAGGCATTTTAGCCCACCAAAGCTCAGTTCCTAAACAGCAAGTAACAGCTGCATTTGAAACAAAACCATTCCTTATTAAGACAAGAATCCAAGTTTCAGAATCATTAACACACCTGACTGTTAAATACACATTTTAATATGTACACTTTAATCTAAACATTAAAAAAAATCTAATTAACATGATCTATCAAAGGAATTTTTCTATCCCTGAACAGATCCTTCAGAAAAGCTGCTTATAAGTATCCTGGGTACCAGGATACTGTAAAAGCACTTACTTTGAACATACTCTTTTGTTGTCTTAGAGAAAAGTGTTACAACGTAGCATTTGGTTACAAAAAGATAAAATGCACAAACTTTGAGAAAGATTTCCTAGACAGAGGAGACAGCAACGAGCAGCAGGGGTCAGTTTAATGAGAAAGCTGTGGAAGTCTTGCTGGCTGATCTCATGACAAGATTTATCTCATACACAGGAAAAGCAAATCACTGGATAAACTGACTTTATCTGATGGTTATGGACATTAGTGATTAAGCTTTCGGTCTACTCCACCTCTATTAAAACCATGTAAAAGAAATTAAACTTAACAACAGCCGTCACAATTTCTGTTTCACTCAACTTCACTATTTGATTGCCAGGAAAAAGGATCTACTCCAGCAATGTTCAGGGAAACACTGTGTCTGTGGTTCATTTAGTGGTATAAATGCACTGTCTGTGTTTCCTTGCCTGCAAATCTGGACGGGTTCTTGTTTGCGATTTCTCGTGTAACATGATTTTACAGCCATGTACCCACCCCCACATTCTCTTTAGAGCAGTTCTGTAATGGAAATAAACAACATAATGGTACACTTTACAGTTCATGTTGCCATTACTTGAGGAAAAAAAACAAGCAAGACACTAGCAGTTTTACAATTTATTAACGTATCATTCCAAATTTGGGACAAGAAACTCCACAGCAACACGTTCACTCTAGAAAACCAAACACTGCAACTAGATGGAAAAGGCACTTCATATCAGTTCTATGTATCACTCTCCTCTCAGGCCCACTTGAGGGAAGCAGTGTGCTCTAAGTGTAATAATATAATGGAGATTAGTGGAGATCCTGCAGGGAAATAAAAAAACTGTGGGTCCTTCCCCACTGGAAATGGCACTTTCAATAGCATCAGCAGCGCAAACGCTGCACTGTTAGCATACAACTGGAGGCATTTTCTGTCATCAGGCCTCGTTCATATGTAAAACAGCAACTCTCCTGTTTCCCGGGGAAGAAGGTCTCCCACCCCTCACATGGGCTCCTCCAGCTGCAAGCAACACAGGTGCGAACTTATGCAAACACGAGGAAAACTCACTCTGCTGGTTTCTGGCTTTGGTGAGCTGCTGCTTCTCCCTCCACCCTCTGCCCTGGCCTCTGGGTGACTTTGCTCCTCTCCTCAGTGCTGATGACTTTCACACTTACCTTTCTTTCCCTCCCCATCCACGGCTGCATTTCTTCCGGCTGCTTCTTGAAATTAGGCATGAGAAAAGCACAACTTCAGCTTTTCCTTCTGAAGTCTCTTTCTGCTTTCTCATTTAATACTGATCACTCCGTCTTTTCATTCCAATGTGGAGGTTTTTTGCAACTTTTTTTTTAACATCTAATCTGATTGGCTGTAGCCAAGTTTCTAAATGCATTTCACTACAGAATTCATTTCAGTCTGTGGTTCAGTATTGCCTGGAGTGCTACAAACTGAATCTTCAAAAGACTTACTCGCTCATTAGCATACACCTTCCTCTTCTGAGCAGTGCCTTCAGGTGCAGTCACCCTCTTTTCAAGAGCATATTCCTCATCTTTAGCTCTGAGGCACATTCCTCCTGCTCATCTCGGCCTGCCTATCTTCAATCTGCAGGGAAAGCAAGACACCACAGTTCACCCATCGACGCTGATGTCTCCTTTGCTGCTACCCTGCTCCGTGCAGATGGTGCCCGTTTCCCTTATTCTTTGTTTTAACAAGCATCCAGCAAAAGATACAGGAATTTACTGTCTACAAACCAGGTGGCTTAAGCTGCTCTACATAAAAATAAACTGCTTTAGCCAGTCCTAGCTAAAGTAGGCCTCTAGAACCTCTCTGAAGTTTTACCATTTAAAATTAGACTAAATAAAAATAAAGAATAAATAGATATTCTCTCTGTTCTCTAGCTAGCTGACTTCTGGCGTATACAAGAAAGCTGGGAAGAGACTTTTTACAAGGGCATGTGACAGGACAAGGGGTAATGGCTTTAAACTGGAAGTAGGTTTAGATTAGATATTAAGATGAGATTCTTTACTGTGAGGAGGGTGAGGCACTGGACCACATTGCCCAGAGAAATTGTGGCTGCTGCATCCCTGGAAGTGTTCAAGGCCAGGTTGGATGGGGCCTTGAGCAACCTGATCTAGTGGAAGCTGCCCATGGCAGGGGGGATCGGACTGGATGATCTTTAAGGTCCCTTCCAATCCAAAGCATTCTGCGATCATACGATTCCATTCGGGCCCCAGGCCTGCGGTGACTTCCTGATGGGGAATGCCCGAGTCTTTGGGAAAGCTCCGACATACAGACACATAAAGGAGGCGGTGGCGGGCGGTGGCTCGGTGACCC
>VXBC01007691.1:620430-674545 GCA_013399945.1 Ploceus nigricollis
CTCTCCGCCCCGGAGGCTCGCGTCGGGCTGCGGCGCGGGTTCAAGAGTTCACGCGTCCCTGCCCGGCTCCCGGAGGGAAGCGGGGCCGCGGGCACCGGCGCTGCCCGCCCGAACAATGCTGCCCGCCGGGGCACCGGGCCGGCGGAGGCGACCGCGCCGCGCCAGCATCCCCCGCGCCCTTCCATTTCTCCGCTGTTGTGCGCTCCGCTGAACCTCTTTCCTCTGAAGCGCTGCTCCGGGGCGTGCGGAGCCTCCTCTCAGCCAAAACTTGTCTGGAGCGATTCAGTCCCACGGAGAGTTCTGCAAAGTTCCGGGAAGTGCGGGGAAAATACAGGATATCTTATTGGCTTCGGGTTGCTTTTTGATTGTGTAACTCTGCCAACTAAAACGAGTATTCTCTAGGCGATGAGATTTTCGTTATCGCTTGCCTTTTATGTCTCTGGCTTGATTTATCTGCAGTTCCCATCTCGCCGACGTATAATGGTAAAAGAGAGTCTCAGGCTAAAAATATCCCGTCAAAATAGGTGCGCTAATAGATGGCTTTGCACTTGGTTCTGAAAGTGGTCAGTCATGTCTGATAAGATTAATAGATTATCAAGTCAGAGGGACTGTTGCAATCATCTAGTCTGACCTCTTCATAATGCAGGCCATAGAACTTTTTTTTTTCCCCAATCTGTGTTTGAAAATAGAGCTTATGTTGTAGAAGGTGTAGTTAAAAATTTCCAATGAGGCAAAATTCAGCACAATTCTTAGTAAAGTATACAAGTGACTGATTTATATTTTATTTCTGATATGGAGGGGGCTGGCTACCTTTAGTTTCTGGCCTCTAAGTCTTGTTTATAGCCTCATTAACACTGAAAATATGTCGAGTATGAATTCTTATGAATTTTAATTAATTTCTTGCTTTACTTATTTTTCTTAATAAAAAGAACATAATCTTTTGAAGTTTATTGCCAGAGATTTTTTTCTTTTTCTTGCTGCTTTAGTTATTCTCCCAGATCTCTTTCAGATTTCCTCCAAGTTACTGTCAATTTCCCTTCCTGAATTGTGCACATTGCATTTGAGATGCAATTAAGGCAGTGAGAAGATCACAGGACCTCCCTGGGATGTGAGGCTGTACATTCCCTGTTTCTCAGAGAATTGCAAGGACAGGTAGCTTTTTGGCCAAACCCTTGCCCCATGAAGCTCTTTAGCCAGTTTCTCCGAGGAGTTGCCTGCTTGGCAAAGTAAGGTCTCCATATAATTCTTTCCAGTTTTTCTTCCTAATCACTGAAGTGCTTTTGGTCATGTTGCTGTGTTGATTTCAGTGGAAGTCAGTGACCTGTCCTTTCTGTATTGCTTTTCATCATCTCTTGAGGGTTGTGCCAGCTGTTCCATAAGGGAGGTTTGGATTTCCAGGTCGTTTAAGAACAGGTAGTGCAGAAGCAGAAGTGGATCTCTCTTGGATTTTGCAAGACACAACTGCTTGATGATATTTTTTTTAATATTTAAAATAATGCCCTGCTTTTACAACACATCTTGCATTTTTTTAAATAGCTGCTGTATTAATGCAGTCTTAAATGTACATTTTGGGAATTCATGAGAAGAAATGGCATGGAGAAAAGTTCCAAGACAAGTACCATGCAGAAGCTCATTAGATCAATGCTCACTGCCTATACCAATCAAATTAGTATTACTGCATCCCTTATGATATGGCCATATTTATACTATGCTTCAGGAAACAATGTGGAGAAAACTTTGGTTTAGTTCTTTGAAGTTTCATCTCCAGGTTCTATCCATGGTGACAAACGATGCACTTAAAATGTGTTGGCTGAAGCATTTAAACTTTTTTTTTAAACTGTACCAAGAATAAGGAAAATATTAGGAATCATATTTTGTGCTTGAAATTCTCCAGAACTGGCTTCTTTGGGTTCATGTCATTTTAATAAGAATTAAGATACCCTGGTTTTGGCCAGATTTAAAGATTTGAACCATGTTGCACACAGTGATAAGTAGAGTCTGGGCTTTAGGTGCTTGTGGTTTCCTCTGTTGCTGATAGCGCTTGTTTTTGTATGGATGGAGTTGCTGAGGAGTTGGGATGGAAGAGTCATTCCTGTCACTGCCAAGGCTTGCACCAGCCTGGAAGGAAATTGTGAAGGTATAGATGTACTGTAAAGGAATATGCTGTCCATGCCCTCAACTTGTGTTACAGATCACATCACATTTTTCAAAGTGGTGTTTTTGATTGTGGTTGACAGGTAGTCATCTTAACAGCTGAAGCTGCATTAGCCTGATGTTAAATTAAAAAATGTGTGTCATGTTCATCTGGTACTTGCTTGAAAAGAATTCAGCCTTTAGGTGATATAGATGACAATATTTCATTCAAATTTCATAGTTCTGCTCTTGCAGGCTATGTCGTGGCAGGTTATGTTCCCTTTGTGTGGAGAGCCATGTTCACAGTCTCAGCTCATCAAAATGATTTCTCCTCCCTACAAGCATTGCTCCTGTCTTCCTGCGCTTCACTTTAGCCATCTGGTTTTTATCCTCCCTCTTATTTCTTGCAGGCACTGTTTTGTCTGTGCAATGGCACTATTCTTATCAACTAAAAGGAAATGTGTGGTGAAGTGTTACAAGGACATTTCTACCGGGCCTGCTGTGATATAACTGTTCCCATGGAATAGGAGATGGTGGAAATCACTGGGATCACTCCTGCTGGGGAGCACACTGGGACAATGCAGCCACTGCAGTCATAGCAGGGGCTGAGGGGGTGCTTCTGTCCTCCATATCCATGACCCCCAGACCCTTTACACAGCCTGTCAGCATCTTGTAGGAGTTTCTGGTTGTTCTAGGAGTGCACTGCCACTTTTGGCCTTTTACTGTAGCTGTCAGAAAACCCTACCTCTGTGCTTAAACCCTCTTTTTGCCAGAAGCTGTTGAATAGCAGATAAGGTGTGTCACGCTTACTTGCTGCTTGCTCAGGAATTATTGAGTATTCAGAAAACAGGTGATGTGTAACAGTGTGAGAAACTGTTGTAATTGCTTGGAAAGAGACATGAAGACACATGATAATGGATGAGGTTTCTGGATGAGTTTCTCTGACTTGGGGGTACTCCTAGGGTTTCATTTAGAAAAGGAATGGATGAGGTTTCTGGGTGAGTTTGTCTGACTTGGGGGTACTCCTAGGGTTTCATTTAGAAAAGGATTTTTACTAGTGGAAAGATCTCACTGTTCTTGTTCTGTGTTTACCACAGCTCTAAGACTCAGATCTGCTACGTGTGATTAAAAGTCAGTTACAATTATTTTGTTGTTGATTTAAATTTTATGGTGATTGCCATGGTCTCTGATGTTCCTTTATGCCTGGTAGTGTGTATCCATCTCTGTCCTACCCAAGCATATGGGGTTTTATGTAATTTAGTTCTAAATGGTTCTTTACAACAGATAGCACTGACATTATGTTAGAGTGGCTTATAACAGCTAACCTAAGAGAAAGAGTTAGTTATTGTGATAGTTCATTTGCAAAGTTACATAAATGGGAGACTTATACTTTTATGATAAATGGTTATGATGGGTTTTTAAACTCATTTTTGCATAGCTGTCAAACTAATGCTTATTGTAACAGCTGTATGATAATTGTGTTTTAGTTAAGGCTCAATTTTAAATTCTAATGGGTTTTTGCATAGCTATAGGAACTCTGTAAGTGCAGAGTATTTTAGAAAAGCAGAGAACATTTTCTTTCATCAAATGAAATTGTTCTGAGAGGTGAAACCAATGTTTGTTGTTAAACACATTATACAAAAAGTTCCCTATGGCGTAGTGTTTCAAGTGTTGAAAGGAAAGCTCATAATCTGGGAATATACTTAGAATTTTTGTATTAAAAGGCACAGAAAGATTAAATAAATTTTACAAACATATAGAAAGGTCACTTTTAAAATATTACCAAATTTTCTGTCATAGTTTGTCTCTGAAACACTTACACATGCAAAATAAACACAGGTAGTCCATGGTATAGTGCAGATACCTTACAGGGACTTGCTGGCTTTTGTTGGCCTTCCTTTCTTTTTCTTCTTTTCCATCTGCATTCACCACACACTGAAATCACAGCTGTGGGAAGGTCAAAGATTGACTGAACAGAGGCTGAATGCATTCTTGCTCTGTGTCCCATAGCTTTTCCCTGGTGCAGATGTGTGGTCATCTTGCAAAATCTTTGCTAAAGTTTCAAAATGAGCCAGCCAGGCTTGTTTGGATTTAGATGCTGCTTACCTGTGTAAGATTTAATGCCAGCTTTACATGAAAGATTTCAAGCAGTGTGTGTCATTCTGCTGCAGTGAGTAATGGTGATAAAGAACTATCTGCAGAAGGAATGAGCTGAAACTTTGTCTGAGGGTGCAGTTATCTGAGGAGGCTGAACTGGCTGCTCAGGCCCACTGCTGCTGAAAGGGGCTCCCTTCCTCTTCCCTTGTTTTGGTTTGGTGTTTGTGCAACTGCACAGGGAGCTGGTCTCATTTGTTAATCCATGAGAAAACTCTCCTGGCTGAAACAGTGAATGGCTTGAGCTGATGTCTGTGCTGGTGAACCTGTGCTGTCAGGCTGGAACCCAGAGGTGGCACCTGGGGACAAGCAGGGAGCAGAGCTGCAAGGAGTGAGCTGTGTGGCCTTGGCAGGGATTCTTCCCAGTGGCTCTGGACAGGGTTTAGATGGACTCAGTCTTACCATGTCACTGTCTTCGATGAACATCCCACACAAATTGTGCTGCCTGCTTCCCTGCCAGGAGCACCAACAAGTGTCTGTTAGCTGGGTGCCAGGTCTGTCTTGAGATCACCTGCAATCATATTTCAGATGTGAGCCCTTTCCCATGGAGCCAACATCCTCAACACAGGGTACAGAATACATTGTTCTGCAAGAAAGGGGGGTTGTATTCCACCACCTATGCAAAAAGTGTTTCAGTCCCATCTGTGTATTTTGCCTTTCATCCTGTTAACTTTAATCATAGCTGTGTTTACCTTACACCAACAGAGAGCAACCTTTTCACCTTGTTTCTTCTGTACTTTTGCCCACCTTTTATTTTTTTATTGGAGTTGCTGCTGACTCTGGCATAATGCTGTCATAGGAAGGAGGCTGTTTTTAGCAAAATCTTTGTTCCTGTCAGGAAAAAAGCACCTATGCCTGAACTATATTAATTCTAAACAATACTAGGGTTCTTCTAGAATGGGTGTATTTTGCATGGATATCTTCACTGTACTTTGTCAAAGCTTTCACGAATTTGCATGTCAAGAGGTTACTTTGCATGGTGAGTGCCTGTTCCATACATTAAACAAACAAAGAAAAGACAAACCAAAACAAAAACCAGTCAAAAGGCAGTACAGTAATAGTCTCGCTTCAGACTTTCCTTAGCAGCCTTAACTGTGACAAAAATAACTTCGAGCAGCATGCAGAGTTCAGCCTTTCCAGCACAGCATTTCTTGCTGTACCATGCAAGTGGCAGAGAAAAGAAAATTCCTTGAATTTTTAAGCAAAGAGAAATGCTTTCAGAGAGGACAGAGTGCATGGTTATTAAATACTAGATTTACTTGTCTCACTGGGCAGATTTCATAGGTTTTGGGCTTACATCTGCTTGCTATTCTGTCATTGTTACACGGCTTCTTTTGTTTCATTGCCTGGACAGACCTGGGGCTGAGTGGACACTTAGATTCATTAGAGCCTCCTCAGAACCTCTCTGATGATGGGCTACAAAAAGGAGCAAGGAGCTCTCATTCCTGGATTTCTGCACACTTGAAAGTTTCTCATTCCAAAACAGTTCAGCGAGAACCTACATATGTTTAGACAAGCTTTTACTTTCCCATATTGCTTTTCTTGTTTTTCATCTTCCTTCTACATGCCTACCTGTGTTGCTTGCTTAGGACTTGGAAAAGTGCAACCAATTATGCTCAGCAGGAAGAAGGCACCCTTAGGCATCCTTATCTTAGAGTAATAGTGTTTACACAGCAGGATACTAAGGAGCATTTATTCCTTAATAATCCTGCAGGAGTTATACTTGGGGCAGTCATACAGCTAGATTTCATTGGAGATATCCCTCCTTTTTCAGCTGGCAGTGTTGTGTGAGAAGACTTGGAGGGCTCCAGCCCTTTGTCTAGCATTCCAGATGTCTGGCAAGCTGTTCTGGGAGCTTTTGGTCATCCACAATGTGCCAGACAAAGGGTCACACCATGGGCCATGCTGAATGTACCAGCCTGTGCTGCACCTTCCACGCTGCCCTTTTTCCTGACCAGGAAATCCCTCTCAGAAATATGGCAGCTTGGTGTTTCACACCATATCCTGTTTACTCTCTCTGGTCTTCGTGTCAAAAATTCCAGTGCTAGACAGCGAATAATCCTTCAATCCCGATGCTCGTCCGGTTTCATTATGTTCTGCCCAGTCTGCCAAGAACGGGATTTCTAATAAGTTTTTCTTGAATCTGAACATTTGTTCATTTGCTGTGCAAAGAGTGATTGTAGAAAGCCAACTCCTCCCTGCTCTGAACACAGCCATGTGTTAACTACCTTCAGCTGCTGGCACTGGTGAGCTGGAGTTTGCTGATAGTCAGCACCACTGGAGAGAGATGGGATTTTCTTTTTTTCCCCTTTAAAAACTCCCTTTTGTTATTGTTTTTAAGAGAATACAGGTTTTTTCACCAATTAAAGCATTTTTTTTAGTTCGTGTGTGTATGCTGTTTTGATCTGGATTAATACTTGGTTTTGTTTAGACATGATCATCATGACAGCTCAAATCAGTATCAGGGGCATATTCAAGGAATTTGTTTAATATAGTGTAGTTTTTCCTGTCTCAAAGTAAATGCCATGTAGCTGTAACTGTATTTCTACAGTTTTGAACAATGCACCTTTTCTGGTTGAAGCATTCACAAGCAACTGGGTTCATCTGGTGTTTTCAGCTGAATAGTGACTTGTGACAAATGAAATGATAAGCCAGGGTCCACTCTGCAAGGTTAAAAATATAAATTTAAACCTGTTTTAGGATGAGGAGAGCACTTGTGAAGAGGTATAAGAGCTAAGTTCAAGAGCTAATTTTCCTTATAAACTTGGTTAATAACACCCTGTGATGCTTTCTTTAATGTAAAGGACTCTTTGTTGCTGTGTTTTATGATGAACTGTGTTGTTAATATGTTAGATCTTTCCTGGGCACACCTCCTAAATTGGGGTGGAAGTGGTATTAGTCATAGGGACACCTCTTGTTTTGAATCTAAAGGAGCTCATATGAGCTGCTTAGCCTTTGTAGTGTGCTGTGGGATATGAAAAACACTGTGCTGGACATGTGGACATGCTCAGGGCTTAGAGGCCCTGAATTTTTTGCTGTAGGGTGGCAGGATGTGTGATCTCAGATGTGGTCACTGCGTAGGTGCCGTGGCTGTGGGCCATGAGACCACTGCTCTTCACAGGGGTGCATTTTAACTTCACAAAACCTGGAGAAATGGCCTTGTTTCAGTACTGGAGACTCGGTGGTGAGGGCTGTAAATCAGAGTGGGTTATTCCTTGTGCCTGGGTTGCCCTAGACTGAAGCACAAGGTATTCCGTGGGTTGTGGAACTGGAAAGTGCTTCAAGGTTTGGTGATGAAAGGAGCCCATTGGTAGCGTAAGATGCCTCTGTTGGTGTACAGCACACATGTATTTCCACTTCTTTACCTCTTTCTGTGATGAGAACCTCAGCTTCAGCATCATCCTTCCCATATAAATGGAAAATAAAGGGCTTGTTAAGAAATGGGATATCAAGTATTCCTGTAGTACCCTAAAGGTAAGGCTCAAGCTTGCCACAAAATCCGATGCTGTAATAACTGTGGGAGGATGAGGGTTGAAAAGCATTTCAATAGGTAAAATGAATTGTAATTTTATTAAGGAATTCTAATTTTATTAAGGCTCTGATGTGGCTAACCCGCATCTTGAGATAACGCTCTGCTGATTTTTATATTTGGAAATAAAATTTTGATATTAAAAGTAATGGAATCTTTTTGTGTGTATCTCAGCTGTAATAGAGGATTACGCTGTGTGTTCAATCATTAATACTGGAATGATCTAGAGAAGAGTTTTGAATATGCCCCAAGTACACTTTTGACAACAGAATAGCATCACATATCAGAGAAAAAGTGTTAGATTTCCATTACTGTTAAAAAAATCTTTTGAAATTGTAAGTAAAACTCTAGGAGAGAAGTATTTATAATTTTAAAAAATCACAGCTATTCTCTTTGTGCTGGGTAAAGCAAAAGTTCTTTCATGGAGGGAAGATAAGAGAAAATAAATGTAGTGACAAAATAATCCAGTGTCTCAAAAGGCAAGAAAATAAGATTGCAGATCTTAGAGTGGTGGAAGCTACACAGACCATAATGGTACTCCTGTTTCTGCAGGCACTGAGAGAGTAGAAGCTGTCAGGGAAGATGTATGAATCCCCAAAACACTGCTTGGCAAACAAATGTCTTAAAATTATTTCTGACACTGCATTATAATGCAAATTGGGAGGAATGTGTTACAGTGTCTGTTTAAATGATACTGTCTTAATAAGGACATCAAAGTTAGTCTTGAATATTCAGAGCATGAGAGCACTGAAAGCTCATTTCCAGACCTTGAAATCTTAAAACATGCATCAGGAGCTCTAGACTGACATTGTAGAGTAGTTTAATTTTAGTTTCTTTTTTGTAGGCTGCGAAGTTTCTGTTTTGGTTAAGTTACAAAGTTCTTTTGTCAAAGCCAAGAGAAGTGGTTCCAAATTTACCAAATTTAAAAAAAGAAAATTGTTATATGTACTGCTTTTCTGCCATAAATAACCTCATGAAGAAAGCTGATTTAGGTTGCATGCATTAAAAAATGACATAAAGTAATTAATCCAGTCCCTTAGTAGTGACTGAAGTTGAAGTTTATAAATAGCTCATTTTAATCTGAATATTAGTTTTCACATATGTATTTTTGCAACAGAGTTTAACTTATTTTTTGAAAACAGAATTATATTGTCTTTGTTGTTAAGAACTCCGCAGGTTACTTAATCAGACAAGCCAGCACTTGCACTCAGGTATTGAAGTCCCAGTAAGGCTATTTTGGCTTTCCTGTTTTTCATTTTTAAAAGGATCAAGCATAAGGAGTTCAGACACATTAACGTGGGAATAAAAGGGAGATGGACCTTTTGTGTCATAAAATCTCTTTATTGCCTTAAGATATGATATGTATTCAGGTGAAGAATCACAGGAACAGCATGAACTTTTGCTTATTGAGGCAGCTCCCTGCATGTAATTTTCTACCTCAAAATCTATTTCTTAGAAGTTCCTTATCTCTGCTCCTAGAAAGCGAGGAAGTAATGAGAGTTTCCTCTCACAAGTACCTGCAGGCAATCCTTGGCCCACATTGTGGCAGTCTCAGCCATGCTCTTGGTGGCTCTGCCTTTGAATTGAAGGGGGAAATTATCATTATAACTTCATTTTTAATGAAAGAGTGGAGGGTGATTGCCTTTGGTGTGTCAGGATGGGATATATTCTACTCTGGATATGTGGTGTGTAATTGCATTGAAAGGGAGAATGTGCCATAACCAACAAACAGTGGAGCTTGGCAGTAAAATGCTGCTCCTCTGTGGTTTACTGACTTACCTCAGTGCTGGGGTCTGATTCTGTGTTTTCCATCTTTCCAAAAGTCAACTATCTTGAAGAATAATGCTAATAATACTTAAAAATATTAACATCTTTTTGTTTCTTGCTATAATAGAAGAACAGGCTAGGCAAATGCTAAAGATGTATGTTCTTAAAAGAATGCATTATGTACCTTGAGGTATTAGTTTAAGAGATGATTTTCTTTTGATTTTTCAGCAGTGAACTTTATTTTTCAAGTAGCAATTTTTTTTTCTTTTGTTTCTTATAGTGAGGGGCAAACATATCTGTGTGCAGATGATCTCTATGTTTTTAAATACAGCTGCAAAAAAATTCCACCCCTTTTCCTTCTCCCCCTCTTCAGTCTGGGATCTAGGTTTAAAGGCACAAAACTGGTCTCTGGGCTAAACAGATGAATGGGGATACAATTCAGCATCATAAAGTCACCCCAGGACACATGGACACTGCAACTGTTCTGGATTGTTAAATATTCTTTCTCTTTGTGCAAATATGATGTTAAGGTTTGTCTTGTCTTGTATAATCTAATGCAAGGATCAAGGGAATTAGATGCAGGGAGTAGGCTGGTTTCCTATTTTTCTTGAACCTGCCAACATTTTCAGGCTTCAACCCAAATTTGTGCTTGCACTGTCTTCCCTCTCCCTCCAGATTGTCTGTGGCTGGGAAATAGAAGTGAAAAATCACATATTGTATACATTTATAAAATATTTTGCACTGAAATGAGTTTCTGGGCTGAGAAGGCATTTGTTTTCCATTGGAATTAATTATTGAAACATTTTCAATTTCTGTTTTCTGTTGTTTTTAAGGGCTTTCTGTGCTTTTAAACTTCCATACATGTGTTGGACAGGAGTCGCTTGGTGTTACTAATGGTATTGAGCTCATTTAAGGAGCAACTTTCTTCCTGGGCAACTCCCTCCTCTGCTTCTTATTGTTGTGGCTTTTTAAAATACAAGATTAAACCTATTTCTGAATTGAAGTAATCTACCTGTAACATTGCTTTTAAATTTTAATTTTATTCTGAGCTGCAGATAACCCCTGGGTGCTGAATTACCTTCTAGTTTGACTGTAGCAAACAGGGAACTCTTGCTGTTAAAATGAGGAGCTGAAGGGCCACCTACCTTCCATTTCATCTGTATTAAATTCAAGTGAAGTTGTCAAGTAATGTTCTTCCATTCTTTCTCCAGGAGATGTTTGAGTAAAGGCAAAATAACAAAGATAAGTATTTAAAGAAAGTAATAAACGTTGTATGTAATATTAAAGCAATCCATGTTGTGTACTTGCCAGCAGGTAATACAACCTGGAACTGCATTTTACATGTCTAAAATCAAATACAGTGGACAAAAAGAGATGTAAGCTGTGTGTTAGTTTCTGTATCTTATATTTTGGATGACATTTTTAATAATTAGAAGTGCATTTGTCGGTTTTATGGCTTTGCTTTCTGTCTCTGAGTGGAATTTGCTATAGCCCAGCTAAGTAGCTGGTTGGAGAGAGGTTCCTTTGCCAAGTGTCTGAGCTTTGGGATAGGGAGGGAAACTGGAGTGATATTTCCCCTATTTCACATCTATCTTAAGTAAGATAAAATGCAAAGTGTGGTTATAAAGGTATTCCTTGCCAGTACGAGGCTATCACTGTACTTTTTAATCTCCTTTGTGGTGATTTCATTAGAAGGGGGCTGTGCCGAGCCATCTTCTCACAGGAGCTCTCGTTTTCAGTAAGGCAGAACGGGCAGACAAAAATGAGATCAGATTTCCTGGGCTGCCTCAAATCTGATGCCTTGTGTCCATGCTAGGTTGTTGGCTTTTGTTGTCTGGGCTTGGTTGTTTTGGTCTCAGACTTGTCACCTTCAGTTTTGGGGCACTGAGTTCCCTTCTCAGGGTGCTGGGAGCACCTCTGGGATCTCCTGGAGCCAGGAGTTCCCTGTGCACCCACTTGTCTTGTAGGTGTCCAGGTTCACTTGGAGCACAGCCTGCACCATTTGAATGCTTTGAAAGTGCTCTGGGATTTAATCTGGGGGTTTCTGTAGCAATTTTCCTTTATGTGAGAGGAAGGAGATTAAGAACAAGGGATTGTACCCTGAAGAGTTCTGGTCTGCTTTCCATGTAAGCATTGTGAATTTCCCTAGTACTTGAATGATTGCTGATACTAAACAAAACATAACACAAACAACCCCCCTAGAAAACACCAAATGCAAAATAATCAATCAATCAATCAAAAACCTTAAAAATTGCTAAGCTGTAATGGAGATGTACCTAGAAAATAAAGTAGAAAGAAGAAAAAGTTTACTTAATACTTAGTAAAAGGATTATAATTTCATGGAAAAGGGACAAAGATACCTATGTAAAGTGCTTGTTTTCTGTTTCTGTGTTTTATTCTGTATGAATGCCTCAGAGAGCAAGGTTATTTGAAGAAAGTAAAAGAAATAAAAATACTTACTTGTATGTCCAGTGTTTCTTTGCAGCTAAATTTTGCTTCCATGTAAAAATGATACTTCCATCTGAGTTTGAAGGTGGGAAACGCATCCCTCACTTGTGTGAAGCATAAACCTGATAATTGTCTTGGCAAGTGAGGAGGGTGGTGAGTGCAATGGGACTCGATCACCTTTTGCAGATGGAGACCTGAATTTGTATGAAACTATGGGATTGAAGAATGCTTTGAAGATAAATGATCGTGAGAATAGCAATGCAAACATTGTGTGAAGGGTCCGTTCCTGACAGATTTAATCTGGGCTAACAAAAAGGAGTTGTAAATCAAGGTTGAGGTATTTTAGTAACAATGAAGTGCAATGACTGTACAGTTTTCTTCCAGAAATTTTACTGGAGAAGTAAAAATCTTCTATTAGCCCAGCTGATGTAGCTGAAAAAAACCAGATTAATACTTGAGTCATTTCACTTCCATTGTCATACACACTGATTGCATTATTACAGCAATGACAAATAATGATAACTCTTTACAGAGTATCTCTTACATTTAATTTTAGAGTTATATTTATCTTTTCGATGAAAAGTACTTCAGGGGGAGCTATTTTCCAAATTTGTGTGTCAAATTAATATTATTTCCTAGCAGTAATCACTCCATTGTGCAGTTCACTATGACAGTGGAAGTGGGAAATCACTGTGATAATCAGTGATAAGGGCCAAGTGCTTTTGGAGCAGTGCATAACAAAGCACCGAGTAATGTGAATGTTTCTTCAGGAACTTATCTGACATTTCAGTACAAGTAAGAACTTGCACAATTGTAACAAACTTCCAAACAAGAGCATACAGAGTTTGGTAGCCATAAGGGTGTTTGCCATGCTGGATGTATTTTTGATATGAGAATTACATGCTGTGTAAATTCATCTGTTTAAAAGTTAAATTTTATAAAAAGAAACCTTAAGGCAGTAATCTCTCAGATTGCCGTGCTTGTTTAGGATAAGCTTATGTAAACTGAAGGCATATATGCAAGGCTTTTTGAGATAAGAATCTACATTCCAGCAAGCAGTAATTATACAATAAACAATTAACTGTTCAAATAAATACAATGTCTTTTATTGAAAGACAGATTCATTTTTGAGGTTGCGGTTGCATTAACTGTGAGCTGGGAGTTTGTATTTAAAAAAAAGCACCATCGTATACTTAGAGTGTTCTAAGATGCCCAGCATTACTAGAATTTTGAGGTTCTGCTAATTAACAATGTTTCTGAGTGCTGAAGTCTTGGGGTTATTTTGTATCCCAGTGCTAATTCTAGCGCCCTCCTTGTTACAAAGTCTTTGTCCAACTTTGTTTTACAAGTTACTTTTATTTTCCAGAGGATTCTGTCTCTGGTCTGCAGGCTTGTGTGTTATGTTGTCTTGTGGTATTTGAACATACTGTACCTGCCCTTTACAAAAAAAGGTGTTTATTGTAGAGGAGTGAGGAGGGGAGAAATTAATCACAATCTTTACTGAACAACCAGAATAAATAGAAATTTAAAATAAAACAAACAAACAACAAAAAACCCAAACAAACAAAAAACCCTTACAACATTTTTTAATTTTCAGGTGGTTAATTAAAGTTCATCCACTTTTTGCTGATGACCTTTTGCTGTTACAATTAAAGAGGAGGAATGAGGTGATATTGCTTGATATACTGTACTGGGTTTGGGGGTCTTGCCTCATCTGGAAGAGTTTTTGCTGCCAAGTGTAGCCCCAGTTGCCTGGAACATCTCCAGGCACCAGAGTGCCTCTCACCTGAAAATACAGACAGGGAAAAGGAAGCTGTGCTGCTGTGGGACTTTAGAGTTTGCCTTTAAAACATGTATGAAAGAGAAGTCAGCACCACATACTTTTATATAGGTAAAAGCTTTAAGTAAACTTGCAAGAAAACCTAAATACAACCTATTGCTGTTGCAAGAAAGATTCCACAAGCTCAGCATTTTTGAGTGAAGATAATTCTTGCAAACAGTGCATGGGCTGCCATACTTCAAAAAAAAGTTTAGAAACTTTTCTCATGTAGTGCTTTTTTATTTATTAAAAAGACCTGAAGAAAGCTTCGTGTCTCTGAAGTTCTGTGTTTCAGGGTTTTTTTCCCAGTTATCCAAGTTTGTTCAAAAACTCCAAACCACCTTAACTTTAAAATTTTTCTTGTGAAAATACTTGCACTTCAATTGACTTTATTACTTGCATAATGTTTTATGTGCAGAACACTGTTACAATTTTTTTTTTTTTTTGGGTTTGGAAAGAATAGAAATTGTTTAATGCTGTAAATAAAAAAATAAAGTACAGTGTCATGCAATCATGTCTGCCAGTTGTCCATAGCAGTGATGCAAATAGTTAGATTTCAGTCAGCATATAATAGAAATCAGTTGCTGATGCATAGTGTTGAACTGCACAAAATCTGTCCTCTACAGCATAAGCACAGGGATCTGCTGACTCTGAATTTAGGTTTGACAATTCTCTAAATTGCAATTACTGCTGTGAAAGGTGTTAAAGTGCTAGACAATGAGCACAACTGAGAAAAGCAGTAGCTGAGGTTCTTTGTTTTTTCAAAGGATTTTGGTTCATTCTCTAGGCTTGTGCTGTAGCCTGGCATGCTGACTGTAGAGCATTGCTGAAGTGGAAAATCCATCCCCTGACAGTGCATCTCAGGCAGGAAAGTCCTGCACAGACAGGCTCTTGCTGGTTCATGATGTGTGCAGGTCACAATGCTCTAAGAGGCTCATCTGGCTCCTCCTTTATCACTTAATGAAAATGAAGCAAACCGAGCAATGTTGCCAGTTTTTATATTATTTGGTGTCTCCTATGAAAGTTTCCCATGATGTCATGATTCCTGGCATGGAGAGTTTAATTTTTCCTGATGCAGAGTGCCTGCCCCTCATCCCTGGGGATGAAAGATAAGGGAAGTCTCCCTTAAAGCAGGCAGCAGTGGGTTTCCTTGTTTGGGTTGTTTTGGCATTTGTTTACACTTGAATTTTGAAATTAAAGCAGTCACACATGTGCACTGGAGTAAGTAGCAGCTATCTATAAACTTAGTGTCCAAAAGCAAGGAAAGAAGAAGGTGAATAGCTACTTGGTCATGCTGGCCTTCATTTTCTTCCATTTGACAGGTGGTATGCAGAGCTGAGTCTGGGGAAGCTTGACAGTTTTGGGATTTTGTTTTCCTCCCCCTTCTGTTTTCTGCTTTTCAAACTGGAAATCATTAGGGCTTTTGGCAAGTTTCTAAGGTTGCTTGGTCTTTAGATTGCATTTATTTCTTTTCTGCATTATTGGTTTTGCACAGACCCAGACAATGTATATTTTATGTGTGCTTCCATTAAGCCTGATTGAAACATGATGGTAATTTAGGTGACTCACTTAAAAATGTTAAATAAAAGCTGTGAATCATTAACTTGCATTTAATGCTAGGAGGTCTGAAGATGGATTTGTCACTTGGTAGTGCTTTCACTGTCAATTTTATTAAATTGTACCAAAATGTTTTTAAAAACTATTGCTCCTACAGCTTCCTAGTCATTTCAGCCTTTTCATTAAATGAGGTCCTGTAAGTTTTAATGGAATTAAAAATGGAAATGTTAAAGTGGGCATGTGTTTATAGTTATCTGCCTTGCAGACTTTCTATCAGTAAATCATTACAAAGAGTGTGCAGTGAATGTTTCTTACAGATGAACTCTGTCTTTCTGACCTAGTCCTTTATAAATTTTTCTGTGGTCAGCTTTGATTTTTGTAAGGTTTTTCCCCACCCTAAACCCTTTGGCTTTTTAGGTTTCAACAGTACTTTTTTTATCTGCTTAACATTTTTTGTGATATTCTAGCAGAACTAGATCTGTCTGATCTTGGGCTTTTGTTTTCCTGTATTTCTGTAACTTTTTGGCTTGTGATTGACACTTTATAATTGTTCTTTGTTTCTATAGCTGTACATTTTGTTAATAATGTTTAATTTCTTCCTTAGCTTAAGCTATGGAGGAGGACATTCATCACATTCAGAAACAGACCTTCACAGACAGACGTACACAGCTTCTCATCAGCTTCCTGGATACTCAACTACACAACATCCTGCTGGTAAGTGTCCATGTCATGAGAATACTGCTTAAATAGCTACAGAGGAGAAAGAAAACCAACTGTTATGTAATTTAGATTAAAGTTAATGAATTTTATAATCAAAGGGAGTTTGTCATATAAGTGGTGACAACTGGTATTAGAAAAGCTGAGTGTTAAAGTTGTTAGCTTTTTATCAAAATGTTGTAAGTAGAAAAGAAAATATAAAGGCAGGTTATGCTTGGTATCTTGTTTTTTGAAAAAGCTGCACTTAGTCTTTAAAATACAGCTTTTCAGGATTTGGCCTATGCATAAGGGCAAACGTTGTGTGCCTCCAAGCCAGTGGCAGAAATGCTGCCAGACTAAAGCAAACAGCAGAACTGGTGGGAGCTTGAGCACTCTGCTGCTGGTACTGCCATGTGCACACTGAGACCCTGCTGGGGAAAAGTTAAAATTCATTTCAAATGTAGCAGTGGCTTAGGCTATGTTACAGCTGCGTTGGGGTCTGTCTTTGATCCTGATGAAATCCTGTCTCTGGATCCCCCCAGAAGATGGAGCTTGACCTCTTCATGCTCACTTTGCAACCCAGGTTCCAAAGAGAGGTGTTTGAGCTCATGTGCTGACTGGAGTCTGTATCTCCTGGCCAGGTCCTTGATCAGGATGATGGAGGGTTGGAATTGCAGTCTTGACATAATCTCAGTTACTCACAACTCTGGATCACACCAGTGCTTCCCATTGAGCCCCCTGCTATGGAAAGGTCTGAGCAATGGGAAACACATGAAGGTGTTTGTTGAAACAGGGAATACAGCCAAAACCCCTTTTCATGTGCCAGTCCTGTAGATGTGTCCAAACTTCCATAAGCTGCCCAAAAGGGAGAAACTGGATATAGAAAAGTTGAACATGTTTCGGGAGGAATTCTGAATGTTTAACCAGGTGAAAATAGAACAGTGAATCTTCAGATAAGGGAAGAATTTTACTGGTGTACCTAAATACTGTTATAAGCATCATATTTGACATACATTTAATAATAGGGTTTAAAATGTACACTGAAGTTTTAATTTGCGGTTGTGACACTGCATAACAGTTAAACACAGAAAAATCAATGTACTTTACATTGCTAATGTTTCATAAGGTGGGGGTTTTTCAGTGAATTATGAACATGTATTTTGTTATTTGATTTTGCTTCTTTGAAGTTCATCTGAATTATCTGTTTTGTTTCATTTCCCTCCACTATCATCTAGGTCTTTCAGGAATATTTGATACCAGTATGCACAGTGCTGGAGGTAACACTAAGGAAACTTCTTCAGTTATGAATTTTCTCTCTGCTATTGAGTCTCGTACTGCTCAGGCAGTCTCTTCAGGATCTACCCTTTTACCACAATTCAGGGCTCCTTCCTGGCAGACAGGTGAAAATTTTCTTTTTAAATAAAGTTTTGTCATTGTTATATTGAATGTTTGGGAGGATTTGAAACAAAAATATTCTGACTAACTGAAAAGGCTGTGTGTTTTCTATCTCTTTTACATCTCAATATTTAAAATTTCAAAATCAATGAAATTATGTTAGCATAAGATTTATATGAGCAGAAGTTCTGGCTCTTTAGAAGGAATTTAGATGTACAGGATATTATTCTATCCGGTGAGTCAAATTTATTTCCCCAGCTTTGTTTGGAATTAGTCTCACTATCACTATAAGCATTTTCAGGCACATTACCTGTACCTCCTAGCAAATCTTTCACTCTCAAACTCTGTTCCCTATGACAGTTCTTCTGTGATATTAGCACTAAAATCTATGGGTAGCTTTGGCCCCTTTGTACACAGAAGTAATGAGCAAGGTGTTCTCAAAAAGAAGGTCTGAGGTGCATGTCACATAGAAATAAGGGATCTAATTTACAACTGAACAAACGTGCCATCTCTTTTGGCAGACTGCCTGCCTTCCACGAACCACCCCCATCTGTCAAGCCTTCTGTGCAGAGCAGGAAACTGCAGATTTTGAGCTCACTGTAAACAGTCACACCAAGAGAAGTGTTGCTACTGCATCTGTGGGTAGCTTCAAGTTCTGGTTAATCTTATGGAGTGATTGTGCAGCTGTGCAGTGAATTGGATCTATTCACTGATCTGGCAGAAAATGTTTGAGTGGCTTTTTTCCTTTGGTGGGATGGTTTTCCTCTGTATCAGCAGGCTGATCTGTGTCTCAGTGCAGCTGTATGATTGCTGTTCTGATTTGGGGAGGAGGCACAAGGTAGCAAGAGTGGAGCAGTCCTTTTTTTGACAGTTTGGGTAATGTACAGCTGCATTCTGTGAAGAGCTGCTCAAAAAGTTGAGAAGAGATACTGTGGCTTTTAACTCACCATTGACAAAAGCAGATACGTGGGAGCACAGATGAAGATGCGCACTGGTAATCTGGCAAACAACCTTAATATCAATTAGTTATGAGTTTAGAGTTATGATGACCCATCCTCACATCAGAATGTCAGCTGGGAAGAAATCTTTTTTCCTCTTTGTCCTAGCATTTTCTCCATTGCAGCCTGCCTAACAGTGAATTGTGAAGAAGGGGGAGACGTGCTGTGGGTCAGGTTTGATGTTGGTAGCAATGGTTGGGAGATTTCTCAGTACTCATTACTAAGAACTCATCAGTAAGCCCATTTTTCAATATTACCAATATTTTTCAATATTATACAATATTCCAGTTCTTTGAGCTTTCTGGTGTCCTTTAATACTTTTGCTGCTTTTCTGTAACCCTTGATCTTCCCAAGTGTCTGTTGAGAGCTTTATCTTCGCAAATTTCTTTGAGGGAAAGCAAGGGCTCTTCACTCTGCAAGGTGACCTTTTTTCAGAAGGGTTTCTTACTCTGGGGTTTTCTCCAAACCCCTCACTGCTGATTTTGGGGGAAAAAAGAAGAACATTGTGTTTGTTGTATTAGTCCTTCCAAGTGTTCCTTTGATCCGTGTTATCAGTGTTCTGATTTCTTAGGGTAGTGAGGGTGTGTCTGTGCATGCAACTTAGTACCTTTGCCATGCCTTTTGTCTGCTGCTGAACAAATATTAGAATATAAAGCCCAGCAGTTCTGCCACAGTAGTGCTCCTGTGACTGGCTCTTGTCTGGCTTAAGAAGTTACGGGTGTATTTTGAAGGGTTTTGATTTATGGAAGAGAAAGGTAAAATACAGGTTAGATGAGAAATGAACATCTGCAGTTAAAACAGGTTTGAATTCTTCCCTTTCTTTGAGGCTTCCAGATGGCCCTTCCTTTGTGTTAACAGTAAGGATCAGTAAAAGAGAACCCAGTTGTACATGATGATGCAGTTTTTTAGAATGCGGGGGGGGGAAGTGCATTAAAACACTGATTATGCTTTCTCACTCAGAAAGACCTTATTGTTGACTAAGGAAAAATACCTTGGCATTCCTTTACTATCACATCTCTTCATATCAGTTTGTCTTGGACTGAAAGGGAGAAACAAAGAATTTATTTCTCAGCTTAACCTTATTTCTCAGTTTCACCTGAAACTTCAAAAGCAGTTGTACGATTAAGTTGCAATCACTTAAGAAGACTTACTGTATTATAAAATGAAATATTTTTTTAACTGAAATATTTGTTTCAAACCAGGCTTTCTTTACTGAGAGTTTATATTTATTTTCAAATGATGCTAAGCTAAGAAGTGTTTTAAGTGTGCAAGAAGAACTGAAAAAGATCAAATCATTCCACTGATTTTAGTTTTTTCTGATTTGCATACCCAGGTAAATTTCCCAGAGGAAACTGATTCCTTTACAAGAGTTTTAAGCTTGTCTGGGAATAAACTTGCCTTCTTTGCTTTTCTTGGTAGACTTTGGAAACAGTACACAAACTTCACCAGTGTCTGCAAGTTACAGGGTGAGAAGCAGGGTGAATGATTACAGGGTTACAGGGTGAATGATATGGATCACTGCTCTAAGCCTCAGAGCTTGCAAGGGAATTTCATACTCCTGTTTCAGCTGGAGTAGTGTATTCTGGTGAGAAATCTTGTTTAAGCCAGGGTGTCATGCCAATGGCTGGATGCAAATAAGAAATATGCTTTTGAGTTGGATAGTTGCTACTGCACCATGCAGATAATTGCTGTCTGAGGATATTTGAGACTCTCACTTCAGAAAGCATACAAATTATATTTATTGCTTGTATTGAAAGTCAAACCCCTCCTTTAAGAAAATGAATAGCAGAGTGTATAGACCATTAGCTATTTCACTGTATGCTCTGAAATGTTTCCCATAAAGTGAGTTATAAAATTGTTGGTGAGGGTAACTCCAGGAGATGGGATTGCTTCTTAAACTGTGTATGTATTTCAACTGCTAAGGTGTAATTTTGCCTTTTTACTGTTTATAAATGTGGCCTGGGCTTTTGATCAGTTTACTATGACGTTCTTTTTAAACTGAAATAAAAACTAATAAAGAACCTTTAATTTCAAAGCAGAATTAATCTTGTACAATTTTTTTATCAACAATTTGCATCTTAAGGGTATGAGGTTTTCCCTTAGCAATTCACTGCAGGTATAGAGTTTGGCATTCTAAAAAAACCTGCACTTCCATTTTGAAAATTACCCATGATAAATGCCTCCCTATGTATGTTTGAGTTTTTTTAAAGGGTGGTGATTCTAAAGAATATTATATTTGTAAATGCTGTAAGGGCTTGCAGTTAAGTGACTTACAGAAATACAATGTTACTTTTAAAGCTCCCTTATGCTCCTTTTTCCTTCTTGTTTTGTTTTTGTTTTTTCCAGGTATGCATTCCTCGACAGCCACAGAACTATTTGTTACTGGAGCTTTGCCAACCTCTGGAACATTTCCACCAACCTCTGCTTTATCAGCGTATCAGCATCCCAACACCTTCAGCAGCAGAAACTTTGCTACTACCCCTTCTCTTACTCTTCAAGATGCCACTTTCAGTGCTACATCCAACGGTCTCTTAACTGCCCACGACCCTTTATTACAGATTAAAACATCGCAAGGCACTGTTCCAACCGCTTTGACATTCGAGCGCCTGGGCAGCTCTGTTCTGAGTACCAGTGTACCCCCCCAGTCATCAACATATCGTTCTGCTCAAGAATCTGCACCCCATCTTTTGCAGCCTCAGTTCAGTTTGTTGCCTTCGACCCTTGGAGGAGCCCAGCAGGTGTCTCAGGCCTACAGCACATCTGTCTTCACTGGTTCCACTGCTTCCATGGACAGAGCACTTCAGCGAGAATGTAGTGTTATTAAACACCACCAGCGGCCTTCGAGTACTCAGTCTGTCCAGCCTCAACTGACTGTTTCACAGCATTCCTTACACAACTATTTAACAAGTACAAGTGGAGTTAACTTTCAGGATACATCTAGGCACTCAGCATTATCCTGCAGTCCAGTTGGAGATGTTACTCAGGTGAGCAATGGAGGACCACAGCAGAAGACTTCTCAAGTCACAGTGGAACTTGCTCAGTCGTACACATCTGCAATTCCATCACCCGGTTTTCTGTCTGCTTCCACTGCAAAAGTGAAAAACTGTTCCATGAAGCAGCCTCCGAGGTCAACAAAGACCCCCAAACCTCAGAGTGTAGCTCCCACCGTGCAGACACAAAGCTATGCCAAAACTGCACAAAACCAGAGTTCTGTCATTACAGGCCAAGCACAGATCTATTCTACAGCACAGCTGCCCAGCCTCTTGTCGGTCAGTCAGTCCCAAAATTACGTTTCATGCCAGGCTCAGAATGTGCCACCTGTCAGCCACTCACAGGATTTCTCATCCAGTAAGGTTGAGAAGCTGCCCTCACTGTATAAAACATTGACTTTTTCTGGGCAATCGCAAGCTATTACTTCTGACAGTCAGACTCTGAGTTACTCCTCAGAGGAACAGGTATTGACCTCAGTTCCAAATGAGAACTACTCTGGGCAAATGAGGGAACTTTCTTCAGTCAGCCAAGCTCAGAACTACTCTTCTAGTCACTCTCAGGGTTTATCTCCAGTTACCCAGTCCCAAGTTAATTTTTCATCTCAATCACAAGTTTTAGCAGCTGTTAGTCCTTCAGAAACCTATTCTTCAGGGCAGTCTTTAACATTAACATCGCCTTCTCTTTCCTTTAATGCCTCTCCTCGGGTACAAACTCTTCCAGCCTCCAGTCCTAATCAAAGCTATATTTCTTTACATTCTTCTCAGAACTCTCAGTCACAAGAATCCTCCTCTCCGCAGTCTCAAAAGTTTTTGCCATCTGTCCAGTCTCCTTTTGCATCCCCAGCTCACTCCCAGACACTGCAGAACAACAGGCCTTCCTCAGAAACAAAGTCTTATGTTAAAAGGAAGTCTGACTCTAACTTGTACGCCTCGTCGAAACAGGAGGAGGAATTATCAATGCAGGACATGCAGGCATTGCAACAGCAAGCTACTCTTGAATCTTCCACTCAAAGCCTAACAGAGGAGGAGATCAACGCTCAGGATGCATCCTATAGGGTCTCAAAAGCAAATGACAGATACTCTCAAAGTGTAATCAGAAGCAACTCTCGTCTTGAAGATCAAGTTGTTGGACTTACTCTTCAAGGAACAAAAAAAGATGAAAGAATGGTCAGTTCTGTGGAACAGCTTTCCCAACACATTGGCCATATCAGCAGCCTAAGCCATGATATCAAAAAGACAGCGAATTTAATGCGAACAACACAGGGAGCTGTGAGTGCTAAGGAACTAAACCAACAGCATTCCCTTATGCATAAGGTACATGACAGTAAAGCTCAAGAGCAGCAGGGCCAAGTCATTAGCACGTCAGCACAGGTGCAGCCTCATGCTTTAAGACATGGTCATCAGCTGTGCTTGCCCAGTGCACAGGTACTGCTGGAGTCAACCTGTGACTTGCAGATTCTTCACCAGTCAATCCTGCAGTCGGGTTTGGGACAAGCAAAGGCATCACCACAAGTGCAAAGAATACAGAGTCCTCAGCAGGTGACACATCCGTTCCTTCAGATGGATGGTCACATTGTTCAAAGTAATGGGGGTCATTCTCAGCAACAGCTTCACAGTCAGAATTCAGAAGTAATGAAAATGGACATTTCTGAGTCTTCAAAACCACTACAGCAGCATTTGACAGCAAAAGATCATTTTACTCAGACAAATCAACATGATGCAAAAAATCAATTTGTTTCTCTTAGTTCAATATGCTTCCCAGAATCTATGCTTCTCAGTGATGAGAGGAATATATTATCCAACGTGGATGACATCTTAGCAGCAACAGCAGCAGCCTGTGGAGTGACACCATCTGACTTTGCCAAATCAGCCTCTAATGAAGAGGAAATCCAAACCGTTGAAAATAGTGAGGAGTCCAAAACGCAGTTCCGATCGTTGGATTCCAGACACGTGTCTTCTGTTTTCAGTGCCTCACCTACTGTAGTTGGAAAGCCAGTAAGCAGAAATAATATTTCTCTGAATGGAAGCCAAATTACTCTAAATCTTACCCCAGTGTCAACAATACAGACAAAAACTGTGAACCTGGATCAGCAGCACCTTGAAACTTCTGATCAGAGTGTACCAATAAGGATGACCTCTCCCAGCCTTGGTCCTGGTCAAGAAGAGCAGGAGGCTGTTCGAGTGAAGAAACAATCTAGCATCAGTCACGAATCTGAAGAAGATAATGATGCTTCTGTTGATGGTACACTGAATGCAAGGGAGACAGAGTTTGTTTCGAGTGGTAGGAGCCTAAGTGAGGAAAGTGCTGCTTCAGAGAATGATTTTAATGTGGGTGGTGATGATGGTACAGTAGCAGGTAACCAGTCAAAGGTTCCGTTGCAGCCGCTGTCTGTGCCCCAAAGTGCAGATGGAGCCATTAATAGAACTGAAGAAGAATGCCAAGATTTAACTCAAGGGAACCTTCAGAAGAAAAAAAGCAAAGGAAAAAGCCAAAACAAAAATGCTGCAGAAGATGACAGTGCAAGTCAGAAACAGGTAAAAAGAAGTGGACAGTGTAAACGGCAAAATTCAAGAGGAAATGATGCATGTTTCACATATTCTTCTCCTGTTTCTGAAGGTTGTTATGATACTTACCAACATCAGGAAAGAATGAGGCAAAAAATTAAGGAAGTTGAAGAAAAACAGCCTGAAGTCAGAACAGGATTTATTGCATCTTTTTTAGACTTTCTAAAGTCTGGGCCTAGGCAACAGTTTTCCACTCCAGCTGTACGAATGCCAAACAGGACTAGGAGGCCAGTCACACAAATAGTTCGTGCCCCTTGCCTGCAGCCCTCTGCAAAGCCTCAGCCAGCAGCAGCACCACCTGTGGCTGCTGAGGTCAGTGGAGAAAGTCCAACCAAAAAAGCCGATGAGGAACTTAAGAAAAATTTAGAAACGTTGCCTTCGTTTTCTTCTGATGAAGACGATTCTGTGGGTGGTAACCATGATCTTCAAAAGAGCATCTCCACTGCATTGTCAGCCCTGGATGAAACATCTGACAAAAAGACCAAATCAGGTAAAATGGTTACTACAGGTGCATATGTTGAAGGAGATTTTTGTAGCTGATAGGACAAAAAAAAAGAATAATTTTATCTATCTTCAGGTAAAGGTTTTGATTTGGTTTGATTTTGGCCACAATTAAGATTTTTCTTCAAAAGGTGTGTTGACTATGGACTAAAATAGTGTTTTCCACAATTAGAAAATACGTAAATAAACTTTTTCATGCAACTTAAATAGGACTAATGCCAAAAAGTTATTTTAGCCTGGAGTTGGAATAATGTGTGTGTTCTCTTTGATTCTGGCTTGAAACACTAAATATGATTTTCATCTGGGAACATCAACAAGACATGTCAGAGGTTCTAAACTTGTTTTTAAAAAATTCTAGCAAGAGAATATATTAATAATTGCCATCAGCAGGTGATAAGTTCTTGGTAGGTAAACATTCATTTTCTGTGATGATGAAGTTGCACTGGATATGTGTGTGAAACAACTTTTGCTCTTGTAAACTGCACTCATTTACTTCTTGTAAACTGCTACTCGTGGTCCAAGGTGGGAGTCATTTGAGCCGTACTGAGCAGGGGTGTAGTAGCTCCATGTGTGTTGATAGGTAGCTAAGAAAAGAACAAAATCTGGGAAGGATTGGTTTGGGCAGGGAGGGGCAGGCAGCAACCACTGATCACAGTAGTAATTAGTTTTTCACACACTTTTCAGTTTCAGTTGTGTTACATCCATGCTGTACGTCCATGTTCAGAGCTTTTAACTGATGGTGCTTTGTTTTGAAGTATTTTCAGCATACAGAATGTTTTTGCCTGGCCAGGTCTGTTCAGTAAAGATTTTTTTCCCCCCTCCTCTGGTAAGCAACTAGAAACTATCCAGCCAATCACATAATTGTACTAATTCCAGAGGAATACCATTGTCTTCCAAAATAATCACAGAGAGAAAATGAAACATTTCTTTAACTCTTCTCAGGATTCAGAACCCGTGACCCATAAGCTGATTCTTAACAAGAGAGAATGAAGTAATGGTTTCCCTTTTTAGATTAAAGGAGAGAGGGAGATTTTTTTTTCTCTAGGTATGACATGATTTACTGAAAAATACATAGCAAATTTAAACTTGAATTGTAATAATCACACCTGAGATACTGGGAAAATATTGCAGAATACGTGAGATGCTGAACAATACTTTATCTTAATTACTATTCTGGTTTTTTCTGTGGCTATTTCTGTATAATTATGTTAAGTGCATGCATTTCAAAAAGGCTGTTACAGAGGATGAAGTTCCTTCTGTGTCTTTCAGTTGAATATATATTTCAAACAAGAAAGCAGTGATTGTTTTTCTTCCCAGAAAGCTGAAATCTGGACAGTGCCATGGCGTGAGCCTCTTGCTGAAGTTTGTTAATTTTAGTAAGCTATTTTGTGTATAGTGTCCAAAGAAATATTTCAAATGTGTTTTTTTTTTTGTTGGGTGAACATTTCCATTAGTGTTTTCTTTGCAGCAATTTCTTTTACAATATTATTGTATCTTCTTTGTTATCCATAAGGATGTAATATTTATGTCACCAATTTCTTGAATTCACCTTCCTGTTTTGTGANTTTAGTAAGCTATTTCTGTGTACAGTGTCCAAAGAAATATTTCAAATGTGGTGGTTTTTTTGGGTTTTTTTTTTTTGGGTCAACATTTCAATTAGTGTTTTCTTTGCAGTAATTTCTTTTACAATATTATTGTATCTTCTTTGTTATCCATAAGGATGTAATATTTATGTCACCAATTTCTTGAATTCACCTTCCTGTTTTGTGACACACAAGATTCCTTGTACAAGATGCTTAATAATGACATCTTTCTTCCTTTCTTGCTGGTGTTTTGCAGGTTTTCTAGTAATACCCTCTTCTGTCTGTGTTTGCAAATAAGTATAGACAGACAAATATTAAAACATAGTCTTTTGTGTATCTTTATCTGCTGTTCTGACAAATATTTAAATATACCTGAGCAACTAATAATGGTGTGGCTAATTAAAGCTGTCAGAGCTCTCTCTCACTGAAGAAATAGAACATATTTGCAATAATGTGAGGTGATGTGTCTGGAAGAACACATTTCACATTTCAAATTAACAATTCTATTGAATGGATTTAATGAATCTTCACTTAGTTGGTATATAGCTTTTGTATTGACATATTAATTTGACAGATAACTCATTTGTTTGGAGTCACTTTTGTTAAAATATGTTAGATTATCTTCTTTATAATTTTTCAACTGAAAAAGTCAACAATTAGCAGTTATTGTAACAAAACTGTAAAGTGGTTTAAGTTTCCTGAGTGATATTAGTAATTGTGTTATAGTTAATATAACTTGATTTCTTTTAGATCAGCAAGTCAATGTTAAAACTAATACACATAGAAGACTGTAAAGTAATATCTGAAAAGGATTCTAATTTTTTTCAGGTGGGAAAGAATAATTTTGAAAGGTGGGACTTTTCTTTGGCTCTTTGGAATAGAGGAGGAAAGGAATGTTCTTTTCCCTTCTTTGTTTCGTATCATCAGTTCTCATTGCTCACCTCTGTTAATATTAAAAATCATTAGGCTATTGCTAAAGTTTTAATCTGGAACTTCCAGTTACGTTATCACAAAATATAAATTATAAATGTCCAAAAGTCACACAAAAAATGTTTTCATTTTCTCTTTCTGCAATCCAATTTCAAAAGACTTATCAGCAGATAAGAAGATTCAGTGTTGTAACCTTTACTGTTGTGTTTGGTTGTTGTCACAAAGTACAACAGTATTACCTGGTGACCATGTCTGTAACTATCAAATTGTTTTCCAAAGCATTCAGTTTTGTTGATTCCAAATGCTAACAGATGTAGCAGTTTAATACAAACAGAGGTATATTAGCTACAGTATTCTGGTTTTGTTTAAGATTTAGTTGTGGTCAAGTACTGCTTCTATTTTAACTCCTAGAACAGGTGTTTTTCCTAGAATAGTTGCTTTTAATATAAATTGTCACAGAAAAGAAGAAAAACCTAGTTCCATATTACATTGCTAATCCTTGATAATTTAACTGAAATTTGGATTTTTTTTCCTTCAGAAACTGAAAAAGTGACAGTTGTTACTGCTGCTACCACCACCACCAGTGCTGTAGTAAAGCAGGAATCTCCACAGACAGCTGCTCCTGTAGGCAATGTGCAGGAGAAAATGAATCCAGCTGACCCCTTAAAAGTAGCTCAACAGGATGCTGTGACTTCAGAACAATTGGCAAAAATGCAGGAGACTGTTGCAATAGAAGGATGTACTGATGAGGAGAATATGGACAGTGAAGGAGAGGGGATGTACAGAGAGCGTGATGAATTTGTAGTGAAGATTGAAGATATAGAGACACTAAAGGTAACCTGAATATTTGCTGGGGGGGAAACACAGCACAAAACCCCTGCATATGAATTTAGCCTCAAGGAACTACCAGAAGAGGAAAGGCTGCAGATTAGTTTTCTCTTTCTATTCTGTTATTCCCTGATTGCTGCCAAAATGCCTTAAAGGTGTCTTTCTAGTGCAGATTACAAACATGTTTTGAATGTACATGACCCACTTTATGCTACATACATAATAAAGTAAATCTGTGTGCTGGTAACCTCTGTTAGAACTTGGAATTACCTACTTTAATACTAAAAAGCATAAATTTTTCAAAGGCACTTGACTACTTTTTTTTTTTAATATAGGAGTAGACTTTCAAGTGTAACTTCTCAAAAGAACTTGAATGGAATTGGCTTCTGGTTTTTTTTAAAAGGTTCTGCTTTGTATTTCAACAAGAAATTATTGCTATAAGCAACCAGTATGACTCTTCACATGAGTTTATGTGAATATCCTTGTTGTCTTTGATTGTTTGGTTTGGTTTTGTTGCTTCACCATTTTAATTCTTCTGCATGTTAACCTTTCCTTTTGTTGCTGTCATAGCCAGCAATATTCTTACTGTTAGAAAATTTCTAATATTTTTGATTACTTGTCTCTGTGCTCATCCTCTTAAGCTGCAGTTTTAAATTAAGTAATGCAGCTTTGTCACATAAGACAAGTGTTATCAGTTTGAAATATTCCCTTGTCACTTACAAAATGGATTAAGGTATGTTAGGAGATATTTTGAATTTTAAGTTTGTTAGTTCAGGAGTCATGAAAAAGTAATCAATGTTTGACTACATTTTCCAAAAGGTTTGTTTGAGTTAGTAGTTTGTTTATAGGATCTGCAGAAAATTCTCATTCAAGCTGATAATTACAAACTTGCCTTGATGCAAACAGGACTTAATAACTATGGTGTTGGAATTTTAAATGACTTATTTCCATTTTATCCTTGGGTAACTTCCTCAAAAAACGTGATGCACAAACACATTTCTGGAAGAAAATAAGCACTGTTTTTAGCAAACAATTTTTATGTTCTTCCAGGTTGCTTTGCAGACAGGAAAAGAGCCTCCAGCTATCTGGAAAGTACAGAAGGCTTTATTGCAGAAGTTTGTTCCTGAAGTGCGTGACGGACACAGAGAGTTTGCTGCTACTAACAGTGTGAGTCCTTAAAATTCCTTGGGAAGCCTCATGGGAGCTGCTTGCTTTCATTCAAGGCTAGGAAACTAAATAGAATGTGATTCTGGCATACGTTCTTAGCAATCATCCTAGAGGGGGAAAAACCCCCTCCAACTCAAACTCTCCCTAAAGACATCCATGGAGCGATTTTTTGCTTTCCAGCCTGGGGTCTTTGATATCATTTTGGCTGTGTAAGGAACAAGTTTTCCTGACCAGAATAAAATCAGTGGAAAAAAAGCTTGTGAACCAACTGCTTTCTGCAATAGGAGTGATATAGAGAGGATACAATTTTAACAGGCAGCCTTTTGCCAGGCAGATAATGCTTTTGGGATAACACATGTGGAGAATAAGATAAAGGGAGAAAAAGTACCCCAGAGTACCTCCCCTTACCATATTGTCTTCAGTTTTAATTATTATCTGGAAATCTGATGGAGAATTTTGTTTAAATTATAAATGCTGTAGAGTGGCTTGTTGTTGTATTGAAACATGGGGGAGTTTAACTGATTCTTTTTCTTTACTATTGAAATTTTTACTTGTTAAAACTGACAGATTTTGCTTAACAGAAATACTTGTGGTTTGGGTTTTTTTTCCTTTTAGTATCTTGGGTACTTTGGGGATGCAAAGACAAAATACAAACGAGTGTATGTGAAGTTTGTTGAAAATGCAAACAAAAAGGAATATGTCAGAGTATGCTCAAAAAAACCACGAATCAAGCCTGTACAGTCAGCAAGGTATTTTATTTCAATTTGTTTTTCATTTTGCCCTATTGTTTTCATATTAAGAACACACCTGTTGAAATAAACAGGAGTTATAACTTTGAAGTATATTCATTGTGCTTTAATATGGAAACTGTGAACGGTCTGGTTTGCTTTAAGAAATTAAATATAAATTACTGCCTTGTCTTCCCTACTCTATTCTGTTCCATAATCAGTTATTTTGGAGGTGTTAGAGTTCTACATGCTATTTGTATGTCATCCTTTGCCCTACAAGCCTGCTAGTGTAGTGATTTTAATTTTCTGTGTGTTGTTTTCTCATATCCTGTGGACTTTGCTAGTTAGGTAGTTTTTTTGGGTTGCTTTAATGACCATTCTCTCCTGGTGTACTGGAAGTACCATACTTTCTTCACAATCCTGGGAAGTAAATTTAAAAACAGATGTTCATGACAGTGCTCTTCATTCAGGAAAACACTGGAGTTTTAAGTCTCATTTACTCTCAAAGAAAGCAGTGCCATCAGATAATCAATTTTATGAAATAATCCTGTTCTGCTAAAAGTAGCTAGGATTTTGATGCACCTTTTTTCTTGGGCTGTGGAAGACTGTTCCAGTACCTGTTCTTCCAGTGCTCTGAAGCAACCCCCTCTTTCAACAAAACATGATTGTGATGAGCTTGTTATGCTTATACTGTTCTCTCAACACTGCTTTTGGCTTTTCTTTCTGTTTGCACTGCATGTTGTATTTCTGGAGAAATCAGTCAGATCCCACCTCTGGGTGTGTTTCACTGAGCTGATTAAGTGAGGTCTTTCAGCCTCCTCCTTTGGGGCAGACTTCCCATTGCTCTCATCCTTCTACTGTCTGTTGTCTCCATCCATTGTGGTTTGAAATCTCCATTTCTGACAGATGTCTAGAATTATTCTCAGTGTTCCAGAAGATACTGACACTGTTTCTGCTGTACATATCACTGCTTTCCCACCTTGACAAAACTTCTGTAACACTTCCCAAGATGGTATTCCCTGCCAAGCTCTCAAAACTGTATTGTGTTATCAGTCCTAAAGCACAGAACTTTGTGTTTCTGATATTAACATTCCTGTTTGTTTCCTGTTTTGAGAGGTGGGAAGAGAAAGGCATTGTTTGGTCAAGTATTATTTCAAAAATATAGTAGTATATAAAATGGGTACAATTTAATACCCAGTTACAGTGAAATAAATGTATTTAATCACTGGGGAGTATATTCTGGTTAAATAAGATAATAGCTATTTTATTACTGCCAAAACCTGTGTGGTAATTATATTCATAAACATTCTCCTCATAATATTGCAGGACTATTCACTGCAAACCTAGTAATAGCAACATCAAACCCCCTGATCCACCAACACCAAAACCAGCAGCAACAAAAGTCTCTTCTGTGAAACCCAAAGCTAAACAGCCAAAGGTAAAGGCTGAACCACCACCAAAGAAAAGGAAAAAGTGGAAAGAAGAATTTTCATCTTCCCAGTCTGATTCTTCACCTGAGGCCCAGAGTGAAGAAGATGGTGAGTGAGATACCACTGCTGGCACCTAGGCCCTTTTGAACTTAAGTGAGAAGAGTATTTTAAAATTACATTGTTTGATCTTGCACATTTTTCTGTACAAGCCTCAGAAAGAAAATCCGACAATGCCGTGCAAAATGAGTTTGTTAAAACTTTTCAGTTGCTGTTGGTATATAAGCAAATGTGTACAATTGAATTTATTTCAAATGTAGTTTATCTACATAAATACATATTTTACCACTTGCTGTCTGTGACGGGTACAATTGTAGGAGGAGAAGCCAATTTGATTTTTGAATACATCTTAAGAATGAGATTCTTCATTAGTTTTCCATTGCAACTGAATGTCATGTCTAAAATAACATTCCTGTAGTGTTTGCCTGCATGCAGATGTGGGCAGAATTCAGATGCTGCTGTTGTTTTTTCAGAACCCAAGGAGAAAAAGCAGTTGACTTTTTGGCTGCTCCATTGCTTGTCTGAATGCCAGCTGTTCAAATGTAGCCTGCTGAGCAGATTTGCTATTAAGACATTCATAGAACATTGAGATTCAATGTTTGCAGGAACTCTGCAGAAGAAAAAGGGATTTCTGAAGTTTGCAGTGTTTATAGGGGTTACCTGTGGTAGCAGAATCACAGTGCATGTTGCAGGGTTCTATTTCCTGTATGTTTGAAGCAAAGCTGTGTGTTGCTCATACTTTATTATTGCTGCATTTCTAAAGCATCCTGGTGACTTTTAAATATAGATACACTATCACTGGTGTACTGGCACACTGCCTCTGAGAGAACAGCACCTTTCAAATATTTTTCAAGCAAACTTGCCCAAGTAACACTGTCCATATTTAAGACCTCAAGTAACCTGGTGATTCTGGTCATCCCTGAGGGAGTTTAACAGCCTTGCTGGCTGAATCACTGCAAAACCCTGGTGTCAGACATGGAGCCTATAAAAAGCTGCAGAATGCTTACTAGAACTGATGGCTACTCCATGTGCATGTTAAAATTGAAATTATCTATGAAAAAATAAAAGCTTCCTCAGAGTAACCATAAGTATGCCTATATCCCTCCACTAATAATTTCCTTTTTACCTTTTTTTTTTTGTGAGTTTAAAAATTAGGTGTGATTGACTTCAATGGTATGCAGGCTCCTAAGTGACATTAATACTCAGAAATTCTTTTTCCTGTTGGATGACTTCAAATTTTGCAATTCTGGGAGGTACTTGCCTTGATGTGAAAATTAGGGCACTTAGGGTACTTCACTTGACTGAAGTTATGAATTATCCTGTTTCTCTGAACTTTCATCTACAATAATAGGAAAATGTTTAAATTCCTTAAAATATAATCTAAATGCTGATAATTAAAACATTGAATGACCTGTACCATGTTTGGTATCTTCCCCTGTTTTTGACGTGTAAGTAGTTTATTGCAATTGACTGCACTGGATTTTAATCTCTTGGGGTACCAGCAGGGGTCACTTGTGTTTTAAGAAAGAAACCTTCAGTTTTGAAAAACACAAGTGTTTTTAGGATATTGAAGGGAAAAAAAATCATTCTATCCTGTTTACTTTTCAGAGGTTGTACCTCCAGCTCCACTTGTTACTCGCTTTTTGAATACAAGAGCTATGAAAGAGACTTTCAAGAGCTACATGGAGTTGCTTGTTAGCATTGCCTTGGATCCAGACACAATGCAAGCCTTGGAAAAGAGCAATGGTACAGTATGTTTAACATTCGTGTGTTCTTACTAGATTTTAAGGTTATTAATCAGTAAAGCAAGTGTTCTTTTTAAAAAAACCCACAAACCTAACAAAATTCGAGTCACATAACCTCATCTGAAGAATCTACACGTATTATGTGTATATTTTTTTTTTGCATTATCTCTCTGCACAATCAAAGTAACTTGGAAATATTGTTTTATCTTTTTTGCTGCATTAGAATTTTGCTGTGAATGTCAGAATTGAGCTATTTGTTCCTACAGTTACTGTACTTCAAACCTTAGCAAACATTTATTTAAAATTACAGGATTTCCAGTCTGTTTGCTTTCTTATGAAGAAATAGGCATCTAACTATAAGTAGATATGATTCCTCCTACTATTAAAAATTCAGCTTTTTAAATTCTGAAATCTTGAAATCCTGATCAAAGAAAATTATATTAATGCACACTTTTCCTTTGAAGACAAAATATTTGGATTTGTTTATTCTAGTAGACTCCAGGGTAGAAGTCAAAACTCCTATTTCTCAAAATTTAATAAAACACTCACGTTCAAAGATAAAGGTTCCAAAAGATAAATCGTTTCGTGTATTATTTAGTTGCAAGCTGTTATTTTGTACTACATACTGTTTGCCTGTGGTTAAAAAAAATCTTTTCTAGCCTCTCCTCTCCTGCCTCTCTTGATGTAAGTGTGCATCAGTGCACACTTATCTCAAGATTTCAGACCCATGCATTATGTCAGTAGTCCCACTAAAATCAAAGTAATTGACTTTATAGATGAAATGCTCCATACTGAGCTGTAAATTTTCACTGCTGGCCACATGCCTATGTTCAGCTGTATATTGTGCAATTCACAGTGGTTTATCAGATAACTTTTATCAGTAAGCACTTTCCTCAATTTTTTGTTTGTTATAAATGCCAGCAGGACCATTTCTTGTAAAATGGAATAAAAAATGTCAAAACCACATACTTGTCTTCATAAAACTGCCAGCTGTATTGCACAAAAGAGGATTATCCAGGAATTGGTGTAAAATTGTCTCCAGTATTTATGCCCTGTATTGCTGTATCTTAATTTTTCCTTGCAGCAAAGGAAACTCAGAGAAGGAGCAGGATTTCAGTCAGCAATTAAACTTCATACTATCTACACCATCTTAGTGGGCTGATTAAATTTAAAAAAATATTTTCCTCTTACATTTGGAATTAGATTATGTGCCAATTGCTTTATTTTTTACTTTTCACATTGTATATTAATGGATCAAAGTATAGCATGAGTATGAATCTCATTATTGTGCATCTCTTAATAATCAACTGCTGTGGGTTTTTAATGTGTCTTTTAGATGAGCTACTTTTGCCTCACATGAGAAAAATTGATGGTATGCTGAATGACAATAGGAAAAGGCTGCTTTCCAAATTACGCTTGGATCACGCTTTCAAGGTATTCTCTTTCAAGTTCCAGGCTTTTTAAAAAAAGTGGTCTTTTGGGTAAATCATTGAATTCCATGCCATGCAGGCACAGCTTAAAACCCATTTGTAACAGAAGTTAATATGGATTTGAAAGAGATGCTATAAATTTAGTGCTTGTATGTGGCATTTGGAGAACATTTTGGGATGGAGGAGTTTATACTGCAAAGGTAAAGTTCTAGTTTTACTCCCCATGCTTTCTGGTTCGTTCTCAAGCATTTTTTCCTTTAAGCTTTTCAAGTTTGCCAAAAGAAAATCTGTTTCCTGTCCTTCTAGAGCTTTTGGTTAAGTGATTGTATTGCCTAAAAATAAACTTTTACATGAAATAGCTATGCTGTGGAGCAAATGTCTGAACTTCTTTGAAGTAGAGAACATGATCAGAGGAGTTTAAAACCAGGACAGAGGGATGCAAGAACAACTCATTTGTGTGCTCTTTCATGTATCTTCAGCATGGAAGGTTGAGAAAAGTGTGGATAACAAGCCCATATTACAGCAGCTTTGACGTGGTAATAAAAAAACAGGTCTGGATGTGGCCAGGGAAGAGAGAAGCCGTACCATCTCAGTAGAGAGAAGGTAAACAGGAGGATAATCACTGTGCTTCCTACTGTTCCCACCCACCCTCCAAGCAACAATGCAGAGCTTGCAAGTGCAGGAAGGTGATTTCCACTCATGGAGTCACGTAGGTTAGAAAAGATCAATTCCAACTGTTAACCCAGCACTGCCAAGTCCACCACTAAACCCTGTCCCAACGTGCCACCACATCTGCTACACATGTTTCAGAGACCTCCAGGGATGGTGACTCCACCACTTCCCTGGGCAGCCTGTTCCAGTACTTCATAACTCTTCTGGTGAAGAAATCTTCCATAATATCCACTCTAAATCTCCCATTTCCTCTCGTCCTGCTGCTTGGGAATAAGACACCCTTTTGTCAGTGTCTGTGATCAGACTGATGATTTGTTCTTGTAACAGTTTTGAGGCCAACAGTAAAGCAGGCCTGACTATAAACACCATCACCAAACTTGCTCTTTGCCTCTCTTTCCCTGACCCCCTTTCCTCTGTAGTGTCCCACAGCACAGAGACACTTGGAGAACAAGTGCTGTTCTTTGTACTGCTGTGAGCTTACATTTGAGAACTAGGTGAGGAGGGAGATAATAACAGACTTGAAAGTTCTGCTCTTTTCCATCATGAAACCTTTTCCCCCATTCCATTTCTGGTAAATTTTGTGGAACATAAGGTGGCTTTGTTTCAGGGAGGGGACCACGATCAACCAGAGAAATAGTTGTAACTCACACGATCTTGAACTTTTAAAATGTTAGTTATGCTATTTTCCCAACAGCTGAACAGTTTGTACCTCCTTGAACAGAACTGCTTGTGGCTTCCTCCTTACAGTAAAAAGGCCCAGAGAGGGCTGTGTAATTTCAAATGCACAGAGCCTCAGAGAGGTAGCATGTGTTAAGCCTCCATTTCTGTTTTTCTTTTGTGGTAAGAATTTTGTGTTAATAGTTATTAATATAGATACCTCTTTTTGACCTGTCTGTGCAGAGAAGATAGACCAGTTAAGGGAAGATACAAATTTGTAGACTTTCAGTTACATTCACAGTACACAAAAAGTGAGAGGTAGTCACCCTTGATTTTTTTCCCCAGTTTTAAGGGGGAAAAGCTACTATAATTCTCTGTAATACCAACATGTAATTCCAACATGTAATTAAGCTGGAGTTCATAGTGAATACAATAGCTTTGCTGTGTGTTCACTTAGCAGCAGATTATGTATCATAATTCTAAAGTCAACTTAAGACTGTATTCCATCACATCATCTGCAAGATGTTAATGGAGTTAATGGATGTAAGGAAGGGATCTGCTTGTGATGTCATCTGCAGGATAGAAAACTTTTTTTCTGATGTGACAATGCCAACTTGTGCCATCCTTGGGTCAATATCTTGGATAAAAATGAAATGCCTACTTGTCATCATAAGTGCTTGGGTTGGTTAGGAAAATGTGTTTGATGCTCTTTAAGATACAAGAGGTTTCTGTTCCACTTTTAATGAAATAATCAGTTCAGATATTAGAGTTGAATGAAGCACTGAAGAAAGCAGTAGGTTAAAAGCATCATTTGTCATTCACTGATATCATACAGTTTGGATATTTTTGCTGTTCTGCATTGATGGGCATGGATGAATTTAATACTGTTTTTCCCCTGACTGCAGTTAATATGGAATATGTTAGCACTGTATTACAAAACAAGGCAGACACTGAAGTTAGCAGTTAGTGTTTGTAGTTTTGCCTGTAACATTTTTTATAGTTCTAACAGTTTATTGCATCCTTTGGGTAATAGTTATTACAAACAAAATTATGAAATATTATTGTTGCTTTAGTTGAAGCTAAATAAAGTAAGTGAAGCATCTCAGCTGAACTGTGTAAACTTCATTTGAAAACAGTTATGTGCCTCATGCTCCCAAAGATGCAGTAATCACTAGTATTTACTTCTTCATTCCAGTTCACATTTGTCAGGTGTAGGTCAGTGGTGTGGCCATGGAACTGTTCTGATTCTTAGAAATTCTCCAGAGGAGGCCAGAAATGGCCAGAGCCCCTTGACACTCCAAATCAGCCTTGAGGAAGGCTATTATAGTGGATAGCAAAACTAAATAATTCAAACCTGTGTAAGTTGTTCCGCTTTGAAAATATTGCAAGGAAGACTGAATATGGACAGATGGGCTGGTCAAGGTTACTGCTACCACTGTGCAGGAGATTTAATAGCTGTTTACTGAGAGGTTTGCTTAATAAAGTAAAAGATGTGTGATATGAATAAAGAGCTAATAAATTACAGGCAGAGGAGGTTGTTGTAGTCAGGTACCGTTTGTTAAAAGAAAATATAAAAATGGAGTCAACTTCATATTTTGACCCAGTAGTCCCAGTAAGGTCCTTAAGCTGCAGCATTGATTAATTTTTCCATATGTGTATTTTTCTGCCTCATACTGGAGTGTAATACAACGATGCATGTTTCTTTAATGTGAAACATTTTTTTCAGGGCCAGATTATGTAGCATAGCAGGACTATTTCAAAGCAGCTGCTAACATAATGCTTGTTCAAGAAATTTGTATTCAAATTTACTCATGCAAATAATGTAGAATTGAAGCTGACAGAAATGCAGTTCACTCTCATGAGTTAAAATGTCTTCAACTTGTACTTTTTTGAACCAGCCTTCTAATTCACTCTACATAAGCTTTTCTCCCTTACAGATCTGATGATATGCAATTAGTTTGTAATTTGCAAAATCTGGGACAAAACCTATGGAGATATTTAGGCATCCAATCCCCACATGCCTGACTATGCATTAAATACATTAAAATCTTCAAGTAACTTAGCCTTAGAAATTCTTGGGTAGAAATGGAATGGAAAGCAATTTAGAAGTTAAAAATTGCCCTATGGAGCTTTTTTCCCCCCCTCTCTTTCTAGTGAGAGAATCACAGATGTTAACCTGATATACAGTGAAAGGATCTGCTGGTCTTGAAAAATTACAGTAGTCAGGAACAGGTGGTTCTGCTTTCCAAACCAGATTTGGTTGTATAATCTGATAAAGACACTTTATCAGGTCTTTGTGGAAGAGTAAATTTTTTCCTATTAGGCTGCACTCTAATCTTTTCAAAGAAAAAAGGCCAATTTATCATCAATGTGGCCATTCTTGATTTTTTCATAATCCTTTGTCTTTATGTGCTCTGTTCAAGAACGCTTTGGAAAACTTTCCTGAACTGACGGTGGTCACTCGGGATTCCAAGACAAAGTGTGGAGGGACATCTGTGTCTAAGATCAAAATGAATGGTAAAGCTTACAACAAGAAAACACTGAGGGCTTCTAAATCAACCACTAAATCAGCACAGGTGAGTGTTCACAGGGTTTGTTGCTGCCACCATCTGACTTGTGCTGTGATAACCATGTTTATATAAAACACTGCTTCATGTGTTAGCTGGTTTGGTTGGTTGATCAAAATATAAAATCTTTGAGAGAGTTGCTTTCTCTGTAACAAGAGAATGTTAAAAACCAACATTTAAAGGAGTACATTAAATCATTATTATAACTCATATGTGAAATGTAGTTTGTCAGCTTCCTGGGCTGTTGTTGGAGCAGCAACAATTTGCCTTCACCATTGCTGCTGTAGATCATAATAAGTCATATAATAATAATTATATATATAATAATCATAATAACAGTTTCTTACACTTGCTGCAAAGTAAATTATACAATGGCTTCTAGATCAAAAATTTAATAAAAATAGTGTTAACACTGTAAAATCTGAGATCAGATAACACTTCTTAAAAATTGAGTTCTAGTTCCGTTCCTCATTTTCAATGGCAGAATGAAGCTGTATATCTTCAATTTTTAAAAATAAATAAACAAAAAACAACATGGAAAACTGCTGAGAAGCACGTATTGTTTATTTCCATAGAATTCCTGGGGAACACTCTAACTAGATTTGACTTGCTTAGCCTGTGGCTTGGCAAATGACCTGTACATATAGCTCACACACTCATGTTTCTTGCCAAATTAACCTAATTTTTAGGTAAGTATAAATCAGCTTTCTCAAGCACAAAGTCTGTGTCTTTTGCAATTATAGCCATCAATCTGGTAGAATAATGGTTAAATTTTGATAGTTCTTGGAGTACTTCTTGAGAAGGGGGTGCCTTACCCCTTTTGGGTTTGCAGTACATTCAGGATGACTGAAAGCATTCTCACACCTGGTTTTGATAAAACAACATGGGAAGTGGAGATAGGAGATAATTATGATACAAGGGGAATCACAGTTTGCCAGATATGTCACAATAATGATTTGAATGAAGCACTCAATTTCTGAATTGCTGAGAAAAATTGTTTACAGAAGAAAATCTGTAGAAGAAAATGTCTGTCATGTCTCCTGGTAAATGACATGAATTTTCCTAAAACAATTGTTCTTTTTGCAGGAGTTTACGGTAGATCCAGAAAAAATACAGTTGTATTCTTTGTATCACTCACTCCATCATTACAAATATCACATATATCTAACATGTAAAGAAGAGGTAAGTATTGCTCTCATTCTTTGCATTCATTGAGGGTATTGAGTCCAACTTGAGAGATTGTTCTCTCATTCTTGGGAAATGAGTATGGATTGAGGCCTCCTATTTTAATTAATTATTTATGGCAAACAAAGGCTACACTGACCACGTGGGTTGCCCCTAATGGGAACTGCTGCTTAGAACATTCAGATGTGAGGCTTGCAAGGTTTGTGGGGTTCCCTGAAGTGTTCTTCACTGTTATCCAAAATAAACAAAACAAATGTTATCAGTGTATTTAACTCCTTGGATCTAAAAGGGTTTTTTTTGGTCTTAGAATGCCGTGCCTTTATTTCTTCTGCAAATCCTTGCTGGGAATATTTCAGGTAGCAGAAATACAAGAGTTGAGCTCTGGCTTAGTTGTTAAGAAATGCATTTTGAGGAGCATTACCGTTTTTAAAACTTAAAGATTTTCTGGCAGAGAAGGTTCATATTTAACTGCAGACTTTTATAAAAATGAAAACTCTCCAATTCTGGCAGCCTAATATGTGTGTGTGTGCATCTCTCTCCCCCTCCTTCTCTTTTTTAAATAGATTTCTTCTGTTCAGAAGACGAGTGCAGATCTAGGCCAGGAAGAGATCGTGCAGCTGTGCATGAAAAACATAAAATGGGTGGAGGATCTTTTTGAAAAGTTTGGTGAACTCTTGAATCGTGTCCAGCAGAAATGCTCATAACATAAATGTATCCGAAATCCCACATTTTTCTACGGCACTAACCTGATGGAACAGAAAGCTCAGAGAGAGGCTCTGATTTCTTTTACAATGCCAGACTGCATTCTTGTTCGTAGCCATTTTTATTTCTCTTTATGGAACTTTGTGCCTTGGCTCGTGCTAAGGAAAAGTGATGCTGCCAAGGAAATCAGTCCTTTGGAGATGGAACTAAACATAAACCTAACCACATTTTTAACCTGAAGAGTTATTTTCGATTTTGTAAACTATTGGATAACTTAGTTTTATTTTCAGAAATGTTTTTGACAAGTGATGAAGCATGCACTACATATACTTTTTTCTTTTTTATTGCTCAACAGATAACAACACTTAAAATACTACAGATTTTTCCATCCCTAAGTGAGAGAAAAGTCAGCTTTGGGGCGAACTAATTTTCACATGTCTGGCCACCAAATTTAGAGTTTTGTACATTTTGTGAACAGAGCTGGAGTGACATCAGTTTCTGCATACGTATATTGCCATCATAAAATCCAGAAATGTCATTATGCTTTATGGACTCCTTTTACTATTGTCATGTTCGGGAGACCGAACATGGAGTTGGTGCAATCCTATGACTGCTTTTGTGTCAAATTATATTGTAATGAAAGACAATGACCTTAACTATTTTCCCTGTTTTGAAGAAAAAATATTTTCCTTTATACTGTGGTTTTTTTTTTCTTTTGGAAGAAAAAAATCAATTGTACATTTTATCTCACTAATAGTTGTATTTTTCACAGAGGAAATATTGTGGTTAAAATTGTTACATGTATCTTTGTAATACACTTTCCATTGTTTTCAGTAAATCCTATTCATTTATATGTTGATTTTATATTGTAAACTATGTATCTCGAGGTAACCCTTTTGTTTATACAGGTTTGCTTCAGTGTTAACCAGAATAATGCATAATGCATACTAGACTAGTTTTGCTTTAAGTGTAGTTGTGTTAGACACTGCAATTATTTTCTGGTATGTGAAAATAAATTTCTTACTAAACTAGCACTTGATTAACTGAGAGTTTAAATGAAGAGCTACTACACTTTATCTTGGTCAACAAAGATTGTTGATTGAAAATAGACTATATGCAGTGTTAAACACAGCTTACATAATTGTTTGTAGAACTGGCAGTTGCAGAGCTGTTCTCTTTTTGGTGCCTTTCAAGTCTTCAGACATCTTTGTAGCTTTTCTCCCCCCTCCAGGTTGTTAACACTTAGTAGTGCCACTAGTCACACTCAGACAATGAATGTAATGGGCTCTAATCAGGAGAACATTTTCTTTAAATTTGCCAATAGAATGCCTTACTGAGTCATTCAGAATGGAGATGTACTCTACTGGCGTCCTAAAAAAAAGTCATGTTGGTCTTTTTTCAGATAATGTCGAAAAGAAACTTCATTCCTTTATCCTTTTACTGCCACTTAGTGCCTTAATTTCAGCCAAGAGAGCAGGGTTCACTATTAATTGGCCAAATGAAGTAATGTTCATTGCCATGTGATCTTTCCCCCATGCTTTGATCCTATTTAGTTGTTAAACATTCATTAGACCGTAGAACTATAAAGAGTTTAATGAATAGATGTGAAAATGAAATTATTTGATCTTGAGTAAGCAAATAGAGGTTTGAATATTAAAGTATGTACAGAATTTTAGCTGGTTAGATTTAGAACCTTGTAGGATGTTTACCATATTTCCAAAGCTTTTCATCCTTAAAAAGCAATAATTCTCCTTTACAATTTGTGTGCAGACTACGATGAACAGAAATGGGTATGTGCCCTTGCCTTTTTTAAAGCCTCTTCCTCGTGGTTTTGCTTTAAAAAGGGAGGTCACTGTCGTGTTAATGACACATTGTGCTACTGCTATGTCTGCAATTATCAAGGAGAGGAGGTGGGTTTGGGGTTAGGCAGAACGCGCAGATTAGAGCAATCATGGAGCTAATTAATTCCCACGGTGAAAAGAGGGGTAGCTGTGGGGGTAAGGAATTTCTATGGTTTCAGTCCTGCTGGGTCTGGTAGGAGTTCGAGTTTATAGGGTGAAACCAAACAGCAGAGCTAGCAGCCTTGGCAGCAATCAGATAAAATTATTTTAATGTAAATGTGCACACTGGAGTAGAAATGTGCCTGCATTCCCAAATGTACATCCCTTACTGGGATGGCTGGCAGTGGCTGTGGGTTCATCAGAGGGAGTTCCTTGCCCAGGCAGAGTTCTGGTACAGTTTGGAAATTCCTAGTCTGTGGTTTTACAAATCATTAGGATACAGGCTGAGGGAACAATGGAATCAGCTCCTTGATGGTGTAGTAAAGAGCTGGTCTGACTTTGTCTCTCTCACACCCCTTCCTAATGAAGCAGCAAGTTGAGAGAGTTCTCTGTGCTTTCTAGAAAATTACCACTACTGTGTACTTTGGATTTTCTAATCTAGAATTAGCTTTAGAAAGCTGCTTTCAGTCCTCAGAAGCTGAAAGAAGAGAAATGAGAGGCTTTTGGAGTAGCTTGTCCCTGTTTAAAAAGGAAGTCATTTTAGCAACAACCATTAAAAAAAAAAAAATAGGTGGGGTGGCCAGGATGCTCTGCACTGCCATAGAAAGTGACCTGGCTTATTTTTGGCTGTTTTGTTCCCAAGGCCAGTTAAACAAGCACTGTGCCTGTAGAAGACAGGAAAAACTTGTCTTATAATAAATAAGAATAAAAGTAACTGCCCCAGACTATTAATCTTTAATATAATGGAGCTTCCATCTTTGTCTTGGGGTGCAGAAATGGTGGCTGGATTGTTAATTTACCAAACCAGAATAAGTAAAAACGTGAAACTCTTGAGTGTGCTGAAGGGTCATAAATCAAAGCAAAGCTTTGTTAGTAGGATTGAAGAGGTTTTTTTATACTGAAGCAAACTTAATGAAAAAGTCAATGTACAAATTACTTTTTTTGCACAAATACTTTGTTTTGTTGCATTTTAGATAATGAAGTCTGCACCCACACTTCAGATTTTTTCCCCTTGGAGTAACTTCAAGTGAGGTCTTCATCCCTTAATATGACAGTGGAAATTGAGCACTGATTTGACTGCAAGAGAAGATGCACTAGGAAGGAACAAAGCCCTCCTTAGACGATGAATTAGCAAAACAGGAATGAAACAAATTGCATAATCAGTTATTTGGCTTTTAATTCCACTATTCTTTCCTTTAGTGTGGCATCCCAATTTACACTGGGTTTAGTTTTATTCTAATACAGCATTGCTCTTAAAGGCAGGTTTGCTTTGAGGTGCTACTCCCAAAGTTTTGCTAGCAAAAAATCAGACACAAAATTGGATTGAGAAATTGTTTCTGAAAACAGCTAAGGACTTTAGGGTCTTTGAGGTTCTGTGGCATGTATTGTATTCATATATTGTCAAAATGAAATACTACTTTTTAAAAAGTCAGATCTTACAGGCTGTCTTCCAAGTAAATGATTCCCATAGGATATATTTTAAATATTATTTAAATATTTACTACTATTTAAAACAATTTTAAAGCAGAAAAGCTAATACTATGGTCACAAAATGTCAGTGTGTCATCAACCATTTCTTATTTTGTTGCCAACATTTGACATTTGGTCTCTCTTACCCTATCATGAACCTGTGCATTTCACAGTGCACATTCTGCCATATTTTATTATTTAAGCTAATATTAACATGTCATTGGTAATAAATGCATGTTTTTCTGCATATCTGTTCTACATGTGGCAAAAATGAAGCTAGGGCTAATTAAGAGACACTATGCATTCTTAGTCCAGATTTCCAGGTGGTCCATAATACAATGTATGGAAATGTGAAAAGGACAGTTTTGTACCATTCATGATGTTATTAACTAAACCCATTAAAGTGAAAACACTTTTTAAACAAAAACCTTATAATGCTTAGTCATTTGTTATTAAAATATTAAGTCTCAAAAAGTTAAGATTGTTGGAAACAAATTGGCAATTTGGAATTTTTCCTTTCTGCTTGCAACGTGAAGAAATACAGTTCTAGGGTTTTGGGATTTTTTTTTTCCATTATGTTGCCTGAACTGAGCATGTCTGGATGATCTGGATTTTTTAGTTCTGGGTTCTAAATGTTCTGAATTACTTTGCACAATACAGCTGCCAGATCTGAAACTGCTGTGGTAAGTGAGGAGCCAGACTGTTGGGGTAAGAAAGAATCTGCTGCTGTGATTCAGGTGGGGTTTACCTGAATTTTAGTATTTTCATTTGCTCTCTTTCTTGCTGGACTAGAATGTCATCTCTGTGTACCTTAGGGGAAGAAATGGTGCTCCACAGAGTTTTGGTATTTTTGCCCCCCAGCTACAAGGAATTACCCTGGATATCCTTAGCACTGTTCTTCCCTCACACAGAGGGCTGAACCCCCCATCCCATGCTGTGGATATTATGCATAAGATCCACAGCAGCCCTTCTCTGAGCACCTTGTTTGCAGAAAAGGAGATTCTGGAGGCTGGAATTTTTTTTTTTTAATGACCTTCTGTATAAACTTCTTCCCAAACCAAGATAAATATAAAATTAGTCATTCTCCCATGAAATTGATTGTTGTTTTCTCCAAAAAAATACTTTGGGAAGCAGGTAAGCAGAGAATGTCCTGTTGCAATCCTGAAAATTTCAATGTTGTGTTTCAGATACAACTTTTAATTTCTGAAGGTTTTTTTTTTTTCAAAAAAAATAAAGAAAAAGCAAGGCAAGAAGCTGAATGCACACAGCTTTTTAAAAAAGGAAAGCAGCTCCTACTATCAGCAGCTTGTGGTAAGTATCTTAGGCAATCAAAATTACTTGTTCTGCATCAGCTATTTGCCTTTTCCATAGATAACTGAACAAATCTTTGTTTCATTTCTAGAAACTGAAGAAAACCATATTAAAATTCTTTTCATTTGATCTCTTACAAGAATACAGTGCTAAATACAGAGAACAAGCTATTTATAAAGGAGAAAAATAAATGGTGAGTCAGGGAAGACAGCAAACAACATTTCAGGGCTGTACTCTCTCATTTGCCCTGAGTATGTCTTGGGTTTTTGCTTTTAAAAGTTCCACTGGGCATTTTGTTTTCTTTATGTGTGCTTAATTTTGGTTGGTTTTGTTGGGGTTTTTTTAGCTACCTGATGCCCAAATGGTAGAGGGAAGCAGCAGGAACAGCAGAGCTCATGAGCAGGACTGAAGGAGCAGCTAAGGTCCTTCATTTTATAGTCAATTTATGAATAAATGAAGTCTTTATTTACATGTGTTATTTGAAATTATAAACTATATGATTGGGCATACATGTTGTAGCCTTCTCAGACTCCCAGAACACGTGATAGCAAGACCTTTTAAGTAAAATTATGTTGGTTTGCATCATCCTTTCCTTTCTAACTGTGATGGCTGCTAGTGTGATTTGTCTGTGCATTATTTATGTATCAGATATTTTTGCTGTGGCAACAGAAGGTAAGTGATATGATAATTGAATAAAAGCTGGAGCATCAATGTTTTATTACGTGGTTAGGTCAAATGGGCAGCTTGTTAAAAGCTCTGGGAGAATGAGGATTTAGAGCTCTTCCCTAAGTAAAGCAGCTTTAGTGGCTTCTGAAACCTCCCAGATTTTTGTTGTTGGTCAGAATGCAGAAATTCCTGTCCCTACAGCTTTCCTAACAAACAACAGTAAGGGAACACTTATTTGTTTCAGTGCAGCATCCAGCAACTTTGTTGAGAGGTAGTTTGACCACAGTCAATGGACTTTGCACTGAAGGCGTTGAAGAGAGTGCTCACGTGTTCTGCGGGAATCCAAGTGTTGCAATTCTGGAACCAGCTGCCTCAAATAAACCCCAGAAACCAGGTAACAAGAAATGCTTGGCCAGGGACTGTCACTTTCTTTTTGACATGAACTGTACAAGTTCCCTTTGAGTTTAGTGGGGTAATAAAATTCTGCAGGATGCTTCTGGGGACATTTTCCTATCCTAAACCATGGGCCTGGCAAGATGTGGCATAAAAGAGTTAGGTGGCCTCAGCACACTGTATGGGAATCTAAAAGGTAAATTACAGATTCCTGCTTCTAACATACATAAACAATAAACCTGATCCTCTGCCCTAGAGCATATATGGAATGCAGCTGTTTTCTAAGAAAATCAAAGCAAATGGTCAAAATCAGGAATTCAGTTTTGCTCAGCAAATCCGTTTAGAGTTCTCACTTTCCTCCCCCCTCAGCCATCAGCTCCTGCTGTCCCATTAAGCTGGTGCTTGTGGGATTAAGCCCTTTTCTGACCCAGAGATGGGGCAACTGAGAGGTGTTTTAAAAACTTTTATTCCATTTTCAGTCTCGTGTGAAGGGTGAAACAATACAAATGTTATAGTTCACACCATCACAATCAGAAACTATTTCCTAATTACAATGCATTATAAGTGTTTCTTATAAACTTTTACTACACCATACTGTAAATACCTTAAAACCAATCATCTAAAATTACCCCTTGTAAATCCTACTACAATTCATCTTTCATGGTACTATTTCTCTAAAATATCTAATCTTATTTATTAAGCCATTCTTTGAAACTTGTTTCTAGTTCCATCTCTCTCTCAGCAATGTCTATCCTATTCCATAACATTTCTAAGTCAACCTTTTTTATCTCAGAGTTTACATACAAATACATACTATGTAAACCTTCTGTCAGACTTTAAGAATTCCCTACAAATTCATTTGCTCACTGTGGGAGGAGGAACATGGAACTTGTCCCACAGTGAAGTTACCACCTTCAGGTGGACATCACTGCTCCTTGGGGCTCTCCACAGCTGTGAACTGGTGAGAGCCGCTCCCCTAATTCTGAACTCACCTAAAGCCCCTTTCAGTAGTAACACGGGTTAGCGTTTGGTTTTGTGATGCAAAATTGTGGAGTCAACACTCGGTCAGTAACGAAATGGCCCCTCCCAGCTGGGCACAGAGTGATTCCTGCCGCCTAAATTATTCACAGTGTCTGATTGCACTCGCTCATTCTGGCTGAGCAGGTTTCTGGCGTGCAGAGGACACTGAGCCTTCACTGTTCTGAGAGGAGTCTTTGCATACTAAATATTTTTCTTTACCAGCCAGGTTCATGGCTTGATCAGGGCTATAAAATTGGTTGGGAGAGGTTTTCTGTATAGTGCAAAAAAAATTTTTTTAACATGAACAACTTACGAATAATTAAAGAAATATAGATATTTAAATTTTCTAGTTAATGTGTGTCATAGTTTGACAATATGGTAACAGTGTAAGTGATATACTTTTCTTAGAAGTTAGGAATTTGTTATTGGTTTTAGTAGGTGACTTTTAGGTTCTTAAAATGCTGACAGGTGGCAAATTCTTAGTTAAAAGACTTTGCAGCTGAAATTTGCTTATGATATTAGTAAATTAATGTTCTATGTATGCTTTGGACCTAGAATGTTAGGACGATTATATTCTTTGAATCTTCTAGGTTGATCTAGATATATTACAAGTAGAAATACTAAGAGAAAATTTATTAACATACATTCTAGGATCTCTTTAATACACAGTAGCCCAAGCCTGAGACAGAAGTGTAATGTTTTCTTAGTAACTATAATCCAGACAGCGGTGCCAGGACTCATTTAGGGACAGTGGAGTCAGTCTCTGGGCACAGCATGTAATCGTGCTTGAAGTCCCAGGAAACCTCCACTAGAGGGAAAAGCGGGAAAATCCACTTAAGACAAAATCTTTTATCTTTATTGAGACTGAGAAATGGGGGCTTGTGACATCACAAGTTTTGTTTGTGGTGAGGTTGCTCCATTCCCACGTCCTTGCCGTGAGCCACCTCGAGGACTGGTGTGTGCCAGCTGCTGTGGCTCCTCCTGGAGTGTGGGAAATGGATTTGTAGAGAGCTCTAGGTCAAGAAAAGAGTATTGTCCAACAAACTGGACAATACTCTTTTCTTAACCTAGAGATGGGGCAACTGAGAAGTGTTTTAAAAAACTTTAATTCTATTGAGAAATAGAATTAAATTCTTATGAGAAATATGAGACAATACAGATGTTGTAATTCATGCTATCACAATTAAAAGCTAAATATTTTCTAATTACAATACACTGTGTTTCTTAACCTATCAGTTTTTACTACACCATGCTGTAAATGTCTTAAAACTAATAACCTAAAACTACTCCTTGTAAGTCTTACTACATCTTTTATAGTTCTATTTCTCTAAATTATCTAGTCTTATTTGTAAAACCATCTTTTTAAACTCTTTTCTAACTCCATTTCTCTCTCAACAATATCTATCCTATTCCATAACATTTCTAAGTCAACATTCCTTACCTCAAAGTTTACATACAAATACATCCTGTGTAAGCCTTCTATCAAGCCCTAGAAACTCTGGACAAATCCACGCGGTGTTCCAGCGGGGGTCAGTGTGCAGCAGCACGGCTCAGCCTGCCCTGCCCTGCCCGCCGTGCTCCCGCAGACACATCGCTATCCCAGCCCGGCCGTGGAAGGATGGCGCTCCCGGACAATGCTCCCTTTGTCGCCTCGAACAGTCCGGCACGCAGAAGCTCTGTTCTGAGAGCTTGTTTATTGTTCCAGGCTCTTCAGAAGTGCCAGGGTGGAATCCTTAGAGATTTCATGTCACCGTAACATTCCAGAGCTGCCCTTCAGGAGTAAGTGGTGCTCTCACCCAGGCCAGGTGTGCTCTGGAGCAGCCTCTCCATGCTGCGGCAGGTGCTGTGGTCACTGTGGCTTCAGCGTGGCCAGAGGGAATCACTGTATCCCACAGAACCTGTGCTGTCCTCTTTTGTGATTCCTATGTAGATGGGAAATGGGACTAAGCAGAGTGAGTTTGTGAGTAAGATGCTCTGCATCCTAAGGGAGAGTGTCTGTCCTCTGCAGCCCGCAGAGCTCAGCCCCAAGCAACGCTCCTGCTCTGAGCTGCAAAAGGCAGAACCTGTTAGTCAGCACTGATTCCCTGTGCCAGCTCTGTGATCCGCCTTCAGATCTGTCCAGCTTGTCAGACAGCCCTTTGCAATCTGATATTGTCTGAATAGTTGTTCGTGTTCTTAAATTTGAGATTACCAGAGAAGAGTTTTCCCATTTTTATAGGTCCCTTTCATTACTGAAAACCTTTTGCACTGGCCTTTGGATCTTCAGGCATTGAAGTAGAGCAGATTTGATAATGCCATGATAACTGTACCAATTTCTGTAACAGAAGCTGTTGATTTTCCCTTCCATGAGGATCTCTGTGCAACAGTGAACTATATGCTGAACTTTAATTTGTCTCGACATTTGTGAATGGAATGGAGCAACATTTTAAGGGTTACTCTTGATAATGTACTCCTTTCATCAACTTCACCACTGTGGTGAATACAGGCATTGTTGATATTTAAGTGGGGAAAAAACAGAAGTGTAACTGTTCTAAATAACTGGAATATTTTTCTGAATTTTTATGGTAATTATTAATTGCTATGCTTCTTCAGAAACAGACAACAATTGGGATCAACAGATCCGGATGACAATGGCAATAAATTTTATGTACATATACATTTAAGCTGTGTTGATATACACATAATCTTTAAAGCTTTATTGTGATGGGAAGACATTTGAAATCTAAAGAATAAAGTTTGATATAGAAGACAGAGCCTTCTGACATGTTTGAGATGTAGGAAAGGCATTTGAAATGCAGAGTTCTATGTTAACCATTCAAAAAGTGGGATCTAAATTCATTTGAAAATAAGAAACTGGATGGTATTGTTCTGCAAAAATCCCTCTTTATTTCCTAGTCAATTTTCAGTGACAAGTCACTGTCTATTTTGGCATTTAAAATTTGAACAATAATTGGAACACTGAACAATTCTGGGTTGTAGAACAACTTATGTTCCAGTTTTGGTGTCCTTCCAGTTTTTTTTTAAGTTATGAAATTAAAACTTTTTCCTGTGTTTCTTTCAAGAACACATAACATTTCCCAGTCACTTAACCAAGCATTGATCTGTTGTAGGTAAAACAGCAGCACCCCTACAGAATATAATAGCATCCCTATAAAATAGAGTATTTTCTATTAACATGCCTCTCATGTTTTTACTTTGTAAGGTCTTATATCCCCTTATACCTCCTTCATTCATGCTCAGAATATCTGGAGATTATTATTCCATCTTGGAATCTTGGTTGGCTGCCGAGATTTCAGGTTCATTATGGGGAAAGTTAGACAGCATTTTGCATGCAGGTGTGCATCATTGCTCCTTTGTGAGCTGCAGGTTTCCATTTTGCCTTCTCTCCCTCCATGATCAGACAAGACCTGAATGTGGGTTTTTATCATCTTTGTCCTTGAGCAAACACTTAATTGACATGAGGAAGTTAATCAACAGACATGCCTGAAATTGTGGCTGTTGAATTTAAATACTTTATGCTTCTAATGAAACCCTACAGGTCTTACATGAGACTCAGAAATTCTTGAAAACTGAAGTTTTTAAGTTCTTCAAAACATAACCACTCTCTTGATCCTTTTGTAGCTGGTAGGAGTATTTCTAGATGACCTGGAAATAAATGAAAATAGATTTTTATTTTGCAGTTCCTTGCCATAAAAGTCCTTTATAACAGTTGCAAAGAATCTGACACAACTGTGGACTTTTGTTAGGACTAGGACTTTTGTTTAAAATACATTGGTCTCAAATGATTTTTATGAATAAATTATGTTAATTGTGTCTTTGTAATTAGCATTCTCTTGTGCATCCTATGTTCAGTTTTATGGAGGTTAATTAGGGGAATCTGCTGTGGAAGGGGAAACCAGATAGAAGGAGTTGTACTTTTATCCTGAGATCTTTCCACCATGGTCTGAGGAATTCCCCCAGCCAAGACCATCCTGGCTGCACGAGGTTGCACTGTTTAAAGTGACTAAATAAAACTATAAACAAATTATTATATTGTCAATAATTATGTATATATTAATAATTACATAAAAGTTTAACTGTGCTTTAGGAAAGCATTTTATAATAATGTTATTTTAAGAAATAGCAAAAGATGGCATTTCTCAGATACTGTATGACCATCCAGTATCTGCTGCCTGTCAAAACTGGGTATCAGAGCTGTGGTCACTGGCACAAAACATGAAGGCAGAGGCAGGAATCCAGGGTAGGCTGTTGATCCCCTGATGATAAAATACAAGAATAAAACCTGACAAACTTCTCGATGAGCAGCCCTCAGTGCATGGGCTGTGGCTTGCTCTGTTCCCTCAAGCAGTGTTTTGACAAGTCATTCTCCAAGGTAAGGTGCAATGTTCTGATTGGTGCACCTCCTACTTGAAAATGTTTGTGGGTTTAAATTCTCTCAAGATTAGGTGAACCACAGCAGGAAGATTGACTGCATCACTTTATTTCGACAACTGTGCAAAAATAAATCATTTTTTTGCATTAAAATGAATTCAGTATTTATTGATTTGCAGTTACATTTTGGCAATGCATCAAAAATTCTAGCATCAAACTGCTACAGAAGCAGGGAATAATAAAACAGTGCATTATATGTTATTTTATTGGGTTCTTATTGGCACCTGTGAATCAGAACTTCGTTTTTTTAAACATCTTCCCCTCTTTCCCCAACAAATAAATCTCTGTTAGTCACTTCCTATTGTTCAGGAAACAATATGAGCTTTCATTTTTGTAGGCCGGCACTTTCCTACAGCTTGAATAGGTTCCTTTCTCTGTGCCCAGAGACTTAAGCCTTCCTTATCTGAAAAGCTTCACAAAAACTTCCACTTTTAGAACTCCCTTTATCAAATACTGTACTCAGGCAATCAAACATGAAGAAATGTTTGTCTGCCACCAGTCTGTAGTACCTAGTTACCTGTAGTAATTTTTCACAGCTTCAAATGCAGTGCGTTGTCCACTTATTTGCATACAATGCACAAACTTGCAGTGCCCTACCTGTAAGTGTGACAAATGAGGATAGAAGAAGGCTGCCCTGGGCTTCAGTGGATAGCAAACATCCTGCATTCACACCTGCTAGCACAGAATTTGACGTAGAACAGGCTAAAGTTCAATAATCTGATGACTCAAAGTGACTTTTTGAATCACTTGTAACATTGTGTTATTTCGTATTTAATGTGCATTGCATACTTCTGAGTCTGTGTACCATGGAGATCAGTTTGGCTTTGTCTGTTCCTGTGGAAATCAATCCAAAAAACATGAATTATTTTATGGTGTTCTAATACACTTCCATTGAGTAAGAATATCAAAATATTTGATTCTAAATAGAAATTTATACTTTATACACAGTAGCAAATTACATTGGATGTCTGAGCAGTTTTCTGCAAGCAGTAGAAAAAACACTTATTACTCTGAAAATTAATTTATTATTTCATTTCATTGCAATGAGAAATGCCAGCTGCTATAATGAACAGCTCATAGAAGGTATCACAAGAAAACTTCAACCACATGTGCTGTTCAAGCTGTGTGTCCCACAGGAGCAGCCAAGGACAGGTGTTCACCATGGCCATGTACAAGGCCTGTGCTCAGGTTAACCCACAGAAACAGATCTGACCAGTGTGGGGTTTGAGATGACACAGTAAATAAGGGGGAAATAGAGAGAGTTGTTTGAGAGAGACATGAAGCTCCTGGAGTGGGTCCAGCTGAGGGCAGTGAGGATGATTGGGGGACTGGGAGAATCTCTGTTACAAGGAAAGGCAGAGGGAGCTGGGCCTGTTCAGCCTGGAGAAGAGAACAGAGAGGGGAACTTCATCCACATGGTATAAATATCTACAGCCAAGAGGACGGAGCCAGGCACTTCTCAGTGGTGCCAAGCAATGGGACAAGAATGGGCAGAAAGTGATCCATGGAAAGTTCCACCTAAACCTGAGGAAGAGTTTCTTCACTGTGCAGTGATCACACCCTGGAACAGATTGCCCAGAGAGGCTGTGGAGTCTCCCTCACTGAGGTATTCCAGACCCATCTGGCCACAATCCAGTGCCATGGGCTCTGGGATGGCCCTGCTTGGGCAGGGAGGCTGGACCAGGTGTCCACTGTGGGTCCTTCCAGCCTGACCCACCTGGGATTTTGTGAAATCCAGCATTTTGTGCTCTGTCACCAGGGACACTCGTCCTGCTGCCAGGAATGCAGGTGGTGCTCCCAGTGCTGCAGGAAGTGTCAGGGCTGCTGTCTGTGTGTCAGCACAGTTCCCCATCCAGGACCAGTGGTGCTCTCACACCAGGCCCACGACCTGCAGCACCATTTCTGTGCAGCATTTCCACCCTTTCCACAGCAGCCACTTTCCTGTGGATGTTGCCAGTCTTATCTGGAGTACTGCGTCCAGTTCTGGGCTCCTCAGTACAAAACAGACATGGAACTACCAGAGAGGGTTCAGTGGAAGGTCACAAAGATGGTCAGGGGTCTGGAGCATCTCTCTTAAGAGGAAAGACTGCAGGAGCTGGGCCTGTTCAGTCTGGAGAAGACTGAGAGGGGATCTCATCAATGCACACAAACATCTCAAAGACAGGTGACAAGAGAATGGTGCCAGGGTCTTTTCGGCCGTGCCCAGCAACCGGATGAGGAGCACTGGCCATAAACTGAAGCACCCGAAGTTCCACCTCGGTATGAGGAAGAGCTTCTTTCCACTGAAGGTGGCAGCACACTGGAACAGACATTCCAAAGCCACCCGAACGCGTTCCTGTGCCACCTGCTCCGGGTGACTTCGGTAGGGGGATTAGACCGGATGGTCTCCAGAGGTCCCTTGTACCCCTGGCGATGGTTTTGTCGCTGCTCACGGGAGCGAAGCCACGCTCGGGCAGTGCCAGGGCGGTCGCTGCCCTTTCTGCCCCGGGCCCGGGCACCGCCCAGGGGCGTGGGCGCGGCGGCTCCGCCCCCGCGGGCTCCGAGTGCCGCGGGCGCGCCCGGCGCGGCAGATGCGCGGAGCCGGGCTCGCC
>VXBC01007691.1:674625-684802 GCA_013399945.1 Ploceus nigricollis
CCTGCCCTGCCCTGCCCTGCGCGGGTTCGGAGCAGGTGCCTCGGTAGCGCAGCGTAAGCGGTGGAAGGGCGCTCGCTTGGGAAGGGTTTTGCCCTTTTTCTTTCCCTGCCTTGAGCGCTTTAACTTTGTGGACACTTGTTGTCTTAATGGCACACTTAATACCGCTTCTCTCAGAAAAGATCCGAAGGCTCTGTGTGTATAAGGAAGCGTTGATAAGGCCGTGAGTGGTAGTTAAAGCATTGCAGGTTGTACGTGTTGGTGTTTATTCTAGCGACAGAAACCAGCGTTGTTGTAGGTTTGGTGGTGTCGGGTTTGGGGTTGTTTCCTCCCCAAGAGCATAGCTGGCTATTGAAATGTAGGGCTGGAAGCGAATTCTGTGTTCGTTGTGTTTGTTCTGCCTTCCTGAAGGTGCCAGCAGGTTAAAGTGCCAGCAGTTGTGTACCTTGTCCGTCTTGTTTTTGAGAGCTTTGGAAACTGGAGGTTCTGGGAGATTTCTACCGTGGCTGGTTCAATGCTGTGTATTAAAAAGCTGCTTTGCTTTTCTTGTGGGTTNTTTGGGGGGGCGGTGGGTTGGGGTTTTTTGGTTTGTTTTTTTTCCCCTGGCATGAGTCTTTTCAGAAAGAGAACTGTTGCTGTCTTTCTGAAGTGCTGGTGTGTTCAAATGGTGTTGTGTTCCTTGCTTTCTCTCCCTCTTCCCAGTCTTCACTGCTCCTCTACCTTTCCTTTTCCTCTTGCTTATTTGCCAGTTTCTGGGCTTTCTTGCAGCTGGGGATCAGCTGAAAACTGATTGGTGATTTGGTGCCCCAAATTGGAATACAACTCTCTAACTAAAGCTACTTCAGACTAAACAGAGGAGAAAAAAACACCTCCTGCATCTCTGTGGAAAACGCTCATGGTAATATGTTCCAGAAGGAGTTGCATGTTGTTGTTTTTTTCAAACACTGCATCGCACTGTTAATTCATTTGGTTTGAGGTCTGTCACAATCCCAGCTGGCTTTCTGTAGGATTGCTGCCAGCTCCTGCTTCCATATTTTGTCCTTCGGCTTTTGATTTCTCTCTTCTTCCTCTGCTTTCACTCTTAGTAAATTATTCATCTGACTTACTGAAAAACATGTTCTAATTCTAGCCTCTCTGGTGGCTGCAGCTCTCCCCAGTTGGGTGCCACCTGCTTAAAAACAAACTTGGTGTGTTTTTAAGTCCTTGTGGAGGCTGAGTGCAGCCTCAGGTCAAACTGTTGGCTGCTGGCATTTTGTTCTAATCAGACTGGTAAATGAGTAATAGTTCAGTGGTTTCACTGGGGGAGGGAGGACGGGACTGGCTCACGGAAGTGGCGTTGGGTGCACAGAGCTGAGGTCCCCGCTGGAGCCGTGGTGGCAAAGGGCTGTCTGCTGGGATCAGCGTGGAGTGAGTGGCATCTCCAGAGAATCCATGGACTCGTTAGTGGTGTGCTAATGTTAGGTAGCTTGTGTGTGTATGCACAGTCCTGTAGCAAACAGGGTTCTGAGGTGTCTCTTCATCCCTGTTTCCCTCTTCCCTGCCCAGCTGCGTTGCTCTGGCAGTGTCAGTGGAGGAACCGGGGCGTTACGAGTGCATGCAGCTGGTTTGTGGTGTGGGACTTGGGTGCTTAGCAATGGTTCTGCAAGGGTAACCATTGGGTGACCGAGGGACACACAAAAGGACAAAGTGAGAGGCTGAAAAAACAGGAACTCCTGTTTGCAAAGCTTTCTGCTGGTGTGGCGAGGGGAACCACCAAAGAGAGAGGGAGACAGTGGCGCAGAGCGGGCAGGCTTGCTGAGGAAGTAACAAAGTGTTAATGCCTGAGCAACCCGAGCCAAAGTGGAAGTCTCAAAGATTTTTAAGTCCTTACGAGGTTGATGAAAGCTAGAAGCCAGAAAGGGGGCTGCTCTCTGTGGCTGCAGCATGAATTCAGGCTTTGTGTGTGTTCTCAGGCTTCAGCTTGGCGCAGAAGCCGTTTGGAGCGACGTTCGTCTGGAGCAGCATAATCAGCGCTCTCCAAACTCAAGTGGAAGTGAAGAAGCGCCGCCAGAACCTGAAGTGTTACCACGACTGCTTCATTGGCTCGGATGCAGTGGATGTTGTCTTTGCCCATCTTCTGCAGAACAAGTATTTTGGGGACGTGGATATTTCCCGGGCTAAGGTGGTGCGCGTGTGCCAGGCGCTGATGGATTGCAAAGTGTTCGAGGCTGTCTCAACGAGGGTCTTTGGCAAAGACAAACGCTCCGTGTTTGAGGACAGCAGCAGCAGCCTCTACAGATTCACAAATGCCTCAAACCAGCCAGAGCTTGAGAAAGATTACCAGCAGTGTACCCCACAGAGGTTAGTACATGGAGGTGAAGAGAAGTTTTTTTACAAGAGGAAAATATTATGTGTTCTGGGGGAGTGAAAAGAAAACTTGGATATTTACAGGGTAAATATAGACACTGCATAGATGTTTGTGAAGATGTGGGTGGAAGACAGGTAGGAAAGAGCAATTTGAAGAGAGTAAACCACACAGCCTACATGGTTACTTTTTTTCTCTGTCTGTTACCACCTCGCCTTGGGGGAGGGAGATGAGAGGGTAGAAATTAAGTGCATTTACATACTGATCTAAATCAATATAACCAGCTGGAATTCAGGTGCATCAAACAGGCTAAGGCAACAGGGCAATCTTTAGTCACAGCACATTTAGCTCTGGCATAAACCAGTAATCCATGCAACTTCTAAGGAAAAATGTTTTCTCCTTTCACCATCTTCGCTTCACTGTGCTTCCAATTTCGCTCTTTTTTTTAGCTGTTTCTTTATGCATGTATGACTTGTTCCCAGACATGGTAGCAGGCTGTTCTGCTGTTAGGCTATTGCATTCCATCCTAGAACCACAGGGAAGTGCAACGGTGAGGTTTTGTTGCCCTGTCCCTTTAGGAGTGGGCAAAAAAACCCCTGGTACTAACTAAACCCACACAAAGCAGAATGTGTAGATGCCACTTTGCCAAATAACTTCCCTTAAACAGTTTTTGTTCAGTGTTCATCTGTTCACCTACTCTGACATACTCTTACAAGAAACTACGTGGAGGTATTTAATGCAGTAGTTTTAGCAATGTGCACTTTTCAAAATTGTAAATAGTGTTGACCCAAAATGGGAATGCCTTATTCAATTGACATGTTCGTGTGAGTAGCAAATGTGAACTTGAGTGCATCAACCCTGATAAAAAAGTAGAGGAACAGAGATTAAAAATATTTCCTTTGTCCTGCTTCTCCCCTCTCTCCCACCAGCTCTTGTTCTGTCCTAAAGCATACTGTCCCAAGTCTTTATTTAAAAAGAGAATTCATGAGAAATTAAAACAACTTTAATTATATGTGGTGTTTAAAAATATTTTCATCACAAGAGCTGTTAAAGTAAGATTTAGAATATATTGAACAAACAGTAATTAAACAGGATTATTCCTGTTTTATTAGTGTAGAATGAAGGTGTTTTTCTTCTGGGCAGGGCACAGATCCATCAGGTTGCATTTCTTCATTTAGTGAAAGGAACAGCTCTATCGATATGTGCAGCTTGTCACATCCACATCAAAGATAGTGAGCATCAAAAAGATTTTCCAGTGCCCAAAAACAAAGAAGCTGTGGGAATTGAAATCATACAGCTGTGATTGGAGGAAGAGTAATTTTGTGGCTGGAGTGGGTCTGTTACATGCAAGTAATTTTTGAAGGTATCATACATTCTCCTGGGTGACCTGGACAGAGGAAGTGTCAGGCAGGGGAGACGAGGGAGATTATGTAAATATCTGTACAGGAGAAAATTTCTGATCTTGGGATAGTTACCCTCATCTGTATGTTCCATGCTATATTTGGTTATCCATATATATGGTTATAGATATATATAAACTGTTATTAATCTCAGATGTGAGAAGAGCATGTTGTTCTACTCTACTCCATTCAAACCAGAAAGCTTGGAGGATCTTTGGGAAAACCTAAGTCTAAAGCCTGCAAGCAGCCCTCAAGTAAACATCTCAGACAGCTTGTCCCGTCGAGGTAAGCCAAATCATGTCACAGCCATTTGTCTGTGGGAGGAGGAGGGTACCTCTGCAGGACTGGGAAGACTTGTGTCCCTCGGGTTGGAGAGGGAGGCAAACTGACACTCAGAGTATTTTGGTTTGAACACCCGGTCGTGAAAAGGCAAATTATATTTGCTGCAGGCTTGCCTTTTGCCTTTTTATTTCATCAGACAAGAGGCATTATCTCTTGATTGAAATAAATCGGTGTTGACTTCTGTGCAGAAGAATACCCAATGTATAGAGCTTGATTTGAGTTAGAAATATTCATAATATTGTTACCTGCACGGCTTGTGTTCTTGTTTTAGTCAGGGCAAATAGTCTGCTGTTAGCTGGAAGTGAACTGTGTATCTGCACATCCAGCACTCCTTCAGTATTGTGTGAAACTATTCTGGACAATTCATGGCTTGTCTTTCAGACCAAACTATGATCTAATGTGTTTTCTCCTCTGGTTAAAAGTGCTAATGCATCCTAGAAACCCCTGTTTCATCATATGGAAATATTCAAGGAAGCTGTGATAAGGAGAGTGTCACTGTTGCATTTTTTTTTTCATCCCTTATCTAGAACAAAGATTGTTTGCAAATTAGAGCACAAAGAGTGTAGGGCACTCCAGACTTATCTGAAAAGCAGTTCTCCCACACTTGTAGTTAACTAAACAAATGGGTAATTCTTGCCTTTTTGTGGTGATAAAAGGCACTTCAAGCTGATAAGAGCCACATGCTTTGCTACTGCAAGTCTCTACTTTGGTAAAATCCATCTGTTAGGTTAGGCCTGATGGGAGGAAGGGGAGTTATCTTCCTTGTGATCAGTTTTTGCACATGCTGAGTCTCCCTGTGCTTTGTGTATCCGCCCTTCCCAGTTATTAATGAAGTGTGGCAAGAACAAACAATTGCTCGCCTGCTGCAGCTGGTGGACCTCCCTCTCCTGGAGTCTCTGCTGGAGCACCAGGAGATCAGACCTCAGCTCCCAGAGCCCAGGAAGGCAGCTGGATATGTCATCACCAGCAACTACCTGGACAGAGAGATCCTCAAGGCTTTCAGTGACTCGCAGTAAGTAATCATTGCTGTCCTCTGCAGCTCTGAAAAACTTTCTGCTTTCAGGGGAATGTAAAGCACAGTTGGTCTTTGGAGGGATGTAGAAAATATAACAGTCTCAGTCCTGCAGAAGGGATGTGAGCAGACACTTTTTTCCCCTGTTGGACTTGACTGGAATAACTGGTAAATAACAATTGCTTAGTGAGAATGTCTGCTGAACACTGGGATTGGTTTTGAATGCAATGACAATAGTTGATTGTATTCAGAGGAGAAATTCTTTGCTACATTGAGAGAAGAATAGAGGTTTTACAATCATCATTAAAGTTTTTCCTAGAGACATTGCTTGTGAGGAACTAGTTTAGTTCCTCCTACTGTATTAAAAGAGCTAAGAATGCTGAGCTTGAAACTGTGCATAGAGTTAAAAACATTCTCTGAAAAACTTGTACCAGTCTGAATCAGATCAAGGTTCATGTTTCTGTTTATCTAGCAATAATTGTGTCCTTATCTAACAGTAGAGGACATGATTGACTTTGGGTTTTACTGCTTGGGACTGTTTACTTGTGGGTTACTAATTTTTCATCTTGATTAAATACATAACAAAGAGGCTTATGACTGTGATATACCTGAGTGTCAGGTGAAATGTCTTGTGTGTGTGAATTTCTAATGGGTTTAAGTGCCTACACACGCAGTTTTCACTGTGATGGAGGAACCAGTCTGCCTGCTCTCTGTGGAGAGCATTGCAGCCAGCTCTGAAGGCCATCCACAATTAAAGGTACAAACCCAAACCCCTCTGTCTTCCAGGACAGACGAGTGGCTCTCGGCAGCAATTGATTGCTTGGAATATCTTCCTGATCATATGGTGGTGGATATTAGCAGGAACCTGCCTGATCAGCCAGAGAAAGCAGATTCCTGGAAACTGCTGCTGTTTGAAAACATTGGGAGATACTACAGCCAAAAAAAGGAGCCACTCTTAAGCCATGCATCTGAAATTCACTTAGGAATTGCAGAACTATTAGGTAAGTAAAATAGAGCTGTGTTCCAATGCTCATGTGAGATATGTACTAAGAAACTGAGTGTTTACCTCAGGAGCCAAGATAAAAGCTGACTTCTACAAGTGGTTTTTTGTTGGTTTTTGGTTGTGGTTTGGTTTGGTTTGTTTGAGGGTTTTGTGTATGATTGGGTTTTTTTTAATTTCTAGTCATAAAGACTGTTCTTTGACATTTTGGTTCTTACTGTATGCAGTTCTGTAATCATTGTTCAGGTCTATGCAGAATGGCTGTGAAACCAGAGTGCTATAATTTGGTACTAGCTGGTATCCATGCAAGTTAGATATCCATGGGAAATGAAATATAAATATAGCCTAATAGTAAATATTTAGGCTGTAAGAGCTAAACTGAAAGCTGTGTGGATGCTTGGTACCCCATTGACAACTTTTACTTTTTTCTTCTTTACTTGTTTCTTAGATTTTGTTTGGACAGCGTTTTAGAAAGCTTTTGATGTTTTAGTTCTCAACATTTTATCCCAGGTCTCCTTATTTTTCATAAGTTCTCTGCCTTGATTATTCTCCTTGTTCCATGTTAACTGGAATACTTTGCATTTATATCCCATTCTTCCTCTCTACATGGTAAAGGATATTAGTACAACCTACTTCATTTAAACAATTCACAACTCTAAAATGGCTATTCCGCCTAGTAAGGCAAATTAAAATTTAGCAAAGTTCTACAAAGTAATTTGCAATTAACTCATCAAACTAGCCCATGTATCTAGGACATATTCCTCAGTTTTTGTGAGATCTTTATTACCACAAGCAGAGGCCATTCATTTTTTTTTAATAGAACTATTTTCCCTTTTCAGTATTTCTCATCCCCTTTAAGATGGCTGAACTGTAATTGAACTTAATTACAAGGGAGCTTTAATGCCAGGCTGAAGGCCTGTGTGTGGGATGTTGTTAGAGACTCTGCAAGCAGCTCTCCTCAGCCTGGGAGGAGTTTTTGTGAGAACGGATTGCTGTGTTTGGCCGGTTCTCTTTAGAGAGATGGGCATCTCTTCAGTGGCTAATTTAGGTGTTTTATGGTAGCATTTCTTTAAACGAGTATGGCAACAGATCCTTTCTCTCTCCCCAGTGAATGGGAAGATGGAGCAATCTTTAGAAGCTGTTCAGCTCTATTTGAAGCTCCTAGACAGCCAGGTCAGGGAGGAGTTCAGGAGACTGCTGTACTTCATGGCTGTTGCAGCACATCATTCTGAGCTCAAGCTACAGAAGGAGGTAAATCTGCATTCTTAAACAGCTGTTTTACTCTTCCTGAAATCCAGAGGTCCCAGGTACTGGTCAGAAAACACCTCTGTATTTTAAATTTGTGACTATAGGAAAAGCAATGTCTCAGAAGAACAAAGGTGATGCCCTTCTCCATGGGGGAGACTAACTCTCCTCTTCTGGTCATTATTTCCCTTTGTTCTTTAGAGTGACAACAGGATGGTTGTGAAAAGGACATTCTCTAAAGCTATTATCAACAATAAAAACCTATCCAGAGGGAAAACTGACCTCTTGATCTTGTTCCTCGTGGACAACCAGAGAGATGTGTTAAAGGTAAGAGCTAGAAAATGTTTTGTTTATCTGGCACGCTGGTGGAGAACTGCCTTCTCTAAGCTGCTGTTGCACTGTCCTCTCTTTCTGGTCCAGATCCCAGGGGCACTGCACAAAATGGTCAGCAATAAACTGCTGGCCCTGCAGAAAGGCCAGGATCCCAGCAAGATACCAGGTAACTCTTCACACTGAGCTTTGTAAAGTTTGTAACAATGGCTGATGTGATCTAAAGGAGGGTGGGTCCCTGGAATCTCGAGGGTGGGTGGAGTGTGGTGACAATCCTCTCAATGCCTCACCTTTCCTTTCAGGTTATACCTTTTGCCAAAAGCTTGATGAAAGAGAGTATCGCTCCAACACAGAGAAGACCACAAAAGATGAGCTGTTATCTCTATTGAAAGCTATTGATGAAGATGCAAAGCTCTCTGACAAAGAGAGAAAGAGGCTGCTAGATCAGTTTCATAGTAGTAATCCAAGTATTTTTATGCAGTATTTTGGAGACAGAGTTACTAATATGTGTAAATATTGATTACTTTGTATACCCCAGCAGTGAAAACACTAATATATTTGTAAATCTTTTATATTCATGTATCTGCCTAATAAAATTATTTTGTGGAAATTGATGGAATTGATGCAATTATTGCCAAAGCCAACACCTGAGTACCTGAGTTTAACCTGTATTTATAGTTTAGCTTTTCTCATTCTTAATTGCTATAGGACCAAAATAATACTTCCTTTTCCTCCCCAAAAGCCAAGTACTCCCTCTATTCAAGTTGAGTCCCTCTATTTGAGTATCAAAATCACTGAGAGGGAAGACACCATGAATGAAATCTCTGCCACTTTTTGCCCCAGCACTGAATTTTATGCTTTTTTGTTTCCTAATTTGCCTTGGATTATGTGACTATCACATAACATTGATCTTTGGCTTGCTGTGTGCTGGAGAGAGCTGAAAAACATGTTCTGCTTGATACTGCACAGCTTTTCTTCAGGCTTGCCAGCTAACTAACCTATGTGTGTGACAAATTACCGTGCTGTTTTAAGCTGAAATGGCACCATATTGAGGAATTGGCTCTCCTGGGGTGGCAAAGTCAGTCTGGATTTTGAAGTCAGTCTGGCTTTGGTTGCCACAGGATGTACTGTTAGTGGCTGGTTATCTTCATCCCTGCAGGGTTTTGCTCTGTCTGTAACTCTTACTGATGGCACCAGCTGTAATTAGAAAAGTGCTGGAGCGAATGAAGGGCCTTTGGCTTTTCTTGTGGCATTTCTTATTCATGTCTGGTCTATAGTGGAAATACCAAGATTTGCAACTCAGGCAACTGCAATCATATATGTTTTTATATATATATAAAACATGATCAGACATTTAATTTTGACTCTTGTGGAGTTATCTTTGGAATGATATCACCAAAACTTCATTACAGCTGCTGTTGGAAAAAAAAATACCAACCAAATTTTGTTCCATTTAAAGTGTTGAGCTCTGTTCTTTTATTCAGGAGCAAAAGCTAATTTAATTATGACAACAAAGTAGTAATAACTGTTACAGTCACATGTGGTGAGCTGTTCTTAAAAAGCACAATCTTAAAATCCTGTGTCAGACTCTCATGTCTCACTAACTCATGCTTCAGTGATTACCAGTGTCTGCTGCCAGGGGCCAGAGTGTTTCTCTGAAATGGAGCTGAAGGACTTGGTGTGCAACAGGACAATGTTTTATTGTGTCCTGATGGGGGATGGAAGACAAAAATGTAAAAAGCTTCTTCTTGTTAATTAGAAAGGACTTCTAAAAATAATCAGTTCCTGAAAACTAACAGGGAAGCATAAGCCTTTATAGAAGTTATAGTTCTTGGTTTTAACTGAAAAGTTTTTATTATGAATGCACTTCCTCAGAAAAATTGGCTTTGCTCATACTTTAAAATGTGGGAGTGTAAATCCCAAGTTAGTGGTGATGTTGAATTGGTTTGCTCTTCAGCAGAAGTATTTTCCCTTTCTACCATCTGCCTGCTGCACCATCTCGGTTAGGAGGATGAGATTCCTATCCTGGAAATGAGCTGCTGCCTGCGGCCATCGCCTGCTGCAGTGCGAGTCCCGCAGCACAGAGCCCCGGCCCTGTGAGTCACTGCGCTGGCCCTGGTGCCCAGTTTGGTAGGGCTACGGAAAAGCGGCCCGGGGCACTCAAAGGTGGGCACAAGGCAGGGTCAGCACGCTCCTTCCTCTTTTTAGGGTGATTTAGGGAATCCCACATTCCTCTTTGGAGGAACTGGTGGTCACACTGTGACCTGTATAAGGAGCCTAAGGACAGCAAGGGCGATCCAGGACTGCGTTCCCTGCTGGCTGGGGGGGTTGATCTGAACCAGCGTCGCGTGATGGGGCAGACCCCGATCTATCCATCTGTCCATCGATGTCCGGGCGCGGGCTGCGGGGCGCTCTGGCTGGGCTCGGGACCCGCTCCTCGCCCGGCTGCCCCAGCGCCGTTCGCGCCCCCGCTGCCGGGACAGCGCCCCTCAGCCGCGGGGGTGCCG
>VXBC01007691.1:685336-780082 GCA_013399945.1 Ploceus nigricollis
AGGGAGGGCAGGGTTCAGCGCTGGGGCGGCGCCCGGGGAAAGGCAGCCTGGAGCGCTGGGCCGGGGCTCAGGGCAGCTGCCAGGGCTGTCTCAGGCGGTGGGACAGCGCTGGGAGCGAGGAGCTGCTGCTCCAACCTTGTGTGTGCTCCAGGGGAGCACGGTGAAGTTTATTTTCTGCTGACCCTGTGTGTGCTCCAGGGGAGCACGGTGGAGTTTATTTCGTGCTGACCCTGTGTGTGTGCTCCAGGGGAGCACGGTGAAGTTTATTTTCTGCTGACCCTGTGTGTGTGCTCCAGGGGAGCACGGTGAAGTTTATTTTCTGCTGACCCTGTGTGTGCTCCAGGGGAGCACGGTGGAGTTTATTTCGTGCTGACCCTGTGTGTGTGCTCCAGGGGAGCACGGTGAAGTTTATTTTCTGCTGACCCTGTGTGTGTGCTCCAGGGGAGCACGGTGGAGTTTATTTCGCGCTGACCCTGTGTGTGCTCCAGGGGAACAGGGTGAAGTTTATTTCACGCTGGTGCGCATCCCGTGGTTTGAGGACCTGTAATGAAGAGAAGCTGTGGAAAATGTTTTGTTTGGATTTTAATTTTGTTGCGTTTTCCTCTTGCGTTTCTGTTCTCATTAAAAATAAATGCAAGGAAAGTGCCAAGAAGTAGACTTTGCTCTGTTAAGAGTCGGAATTGTTTCAGTGAAAGGAGGGATGACGGTCATGCTTCTGGAAGAGGTATTGTCAAGCTTATTTACCCAGTGGAAAGAGGATATGTTCTAGATGTGTTCTGGCAATAATAGCAGTAATCCATCAGAAAACAGCAGACTATTGCAAACTAAACAACTAAACCAAAAAGTGTGCTTGTTTACCTCATCTGCTGAACAGTCATTTGGTAGAAAGGCCCAGGAGTTCTAATACCTGCCCTCCATAGCTGAAATAGGATTTTTCTAAAACAAATGGTAATTAAATGAAACTTGGGCTGGGTTTGAGACTGTAGCTCTTGAGCTGCTGTTTTATGGGAGGCAACACTTTAGGGTGTAGTCTGCGTGGTAGGAATGATGGCCTGCTGGGCAGAGCTGGGGCTAGGAATCATCAGACTGATGATCTTGTCCCTGTCATTTATCTTCTGTGAGTCCTCCAGCAGCTGAACTCAAACCTCAGTTTCCCCTCTGTGAGGTTTATTGTTTTTCTCTGCTTTTCTCAGGGTAGTGAGGATAAAGTGCAGTGAGAGATTGCAAGGCACTAGGAAGTGTTGTGTGCATTAAAGAGTTAAGTGGGGCTTGGTTGAGTCATCTTTGTGGTTCAGATTTGACTTCAGGTGGATGCTTAGTGGAAGAGAATGGATGGCAAGAACAACCATCTAGTCTGGAATGAGTGTGGAAGCCTTTATGATAATGCTTTTATCCTAGCCAAATTCAACAACAGGTTTCTCTCTCTCTCTTTAACCAGTCCTATTGTATATTTTATATTGCACTGGTTGCTATGCTCTTCTCTGTGAACAGCCCCTTTATTAACAGAGCTCCTCATCCATCTAGAGGTGGAGTGTGTCTAACAGTACCTCTACTGATGCCTGTGTGCCAAGGGTGTTCTCCTGTGTTATTCATTCCAAGCTTTTCATGCTGTTTTCTCTGCTAAAATAGAAATGACACAGTGCTGTGGGCAAGTGTTGCATGCTGTTGTCTCTCATGCATCGAGCAAGATGATGATCCTGAGTCATTGCTGTAGAGCACAACTGTTCCTTACATGCCCTGAGCTTTCCAGCTGTCCTGAGGAATCACATTGTGCATTTAATTATCACAACTGTTGTATGAAAATAAATCTCAGTGCTGCATTTTATATTTCTACACTGTTGCTTGCTTCTGCTGCATCCTCTTCAGTGTAGTATTTGGTGCTGTATTTTCTCTCAGTGGCTGTGAGGTGTCTCTCTTGCTGGGAACTTGGTTTATTTCAAAATGTGAAAGTGGGGATGGTGGGATACTAGGGGAAAGAGGAAGTTGTTGTTTTTCCAGGAGCTTTCTTTTATTTTTGAAAGCAGACTCTTCCAGACTCCCACTTCACAGAACATCTAAGTTATTTAATTTAGAGACATCATATGCTCTCAAAGAGATTTCTGTAAAATAAAAGCCTGAGCAGCAGCTTCCTGTGTGATAGTTTTCAATGGTGGATGTAGAAATTACATTCTTGATAGGGAAATCTGAGAATGAAATAAGTGAAGATAAGGAACCAAATGAGACTTGGTTTTCTACTGGTAATTTTTTCAGTGTAATTTTGGGTACCCTGCAGGTGTCTGCAATGTGATATAAATATCCTTTAATATGTAATGTCTAATAAACCAGGATTTTAATTACTGTAACTGTTCTTTACTGTCTTAACTAAAAAAACTGAACAACTGTGATATTTTATGCATAAATCAGGACTCTTGAATGTAATGAAAATATGGGAATAGAATTTTATATTAATTTCTCTCTAGTTCTTTTGCTGCTTCTTAATGCTTTTGGATGGCTCAGAGGGAAGTTTTTAAGTTGGGGCAGACCATAGTTCAGGAATCTGTTATGTTCAGGAAGATTTATTGTGGTGTAGTAAGGAAATGTCTCATAATGTGTTGCAAAACATGTTTGTGACATGTTTCTGAAGGTGTTTTTTGTCCTTCTCTTAAAAGCAGTGCTAGGAAAGAAAACAGTATCTTTTTCTCTCATCTGTATCACTATGGCAAGGGAACAGTTGGAGATTTTTGAGAACTGACTAGGACTGCAGATTAAATAAATGGTAGCTGTGTTGAAAGCATCCCATTTTGTGGAAGATGGGAAGTGAGTCACTGAGTCCAGGTCCCCTGCCATTATGGGGATGACATCATATAACTCCTCATAAGAATTCTTTCATTCTTAATTTTTTCCTTAATCAAGAGGACTCCTGGTGATGTTTACCCCCTCAGTCGTGTCAGAAAATGCTCATTCATTCCCTTTTTTCATGTTTTTTTCTTTTTGTAAAGAGCCAACTGAAAATGTCTCAGAATCCTGACAAGCTAAATTCAAGTGAAGAAAAGTTGAGTGGTTTGGAGGATGATGAGGAGGAGAACTTGGAGAACTCGGATCGGTCTGTCCGAAAAAGAATACGACAGAGTGCTCCAGGGTCACACAGAGATGATACACCAAAGTGTAAGCAAAACTGCTTTATGAAATACAGTAAAAAATAGCCAATTCTGTAATTGTTGTTGGAGGCAATCCTAGTGTTTTACAGCATTCTGTGCAAGTTTGACTGTCTTGCAGTTAAATACAGTGTGACTCTTGATGTTATGCCTTGAAACTGTAACACTTTTCTCCCCGTTTTCTTTTTATTTTCCTAATTGTACACAATGTGTACATTTTCTTAATTGTGCACAATGACCACGTTGCTCTGAGCCACATGTATCCTAAATATCCTGGTGTTTTTGTGCTCTTGGAATGGATGAACACCCACTCCAGTGTGTTCCAGCTAAACTGACTCTGATGTTTGCCTTATCAGCTGAACTTTCTGAGTTGCTGCAGCCCCTGTTCCTACTGCAGGGCAGAAGAGGCTGTTATCAACAAAGGGATGTCCTGTCAGCCCCCTCACAAGATAGATGGAAAGTTGTATATTTAATCCTAATACTACTTCCATATAAGCAGGACTGCATATTTTTCCTAAGGAGTGTTTTTCTTTGCCATTCTGCTTTTAACATGAAGGTCTGGATGCAATATGGGAGCCAAAATTTCTGGCAAATCTGTAGATAAAACCAAGGGGAAGTGTTCTGGCTCCTGGGATTCAATTCAAAGAAGCAGAAGTGCTCAGGGTTCTGAATTTCTGAAGGGAGTAACATTTTGTTTGTTGCATTCTTTTTATTTTTTGGTTGTGTTCAGTGTTGTGTTCCTCAGAGGGATGTTCTGAGGGAGTTTCTGTTGCCATGCCTTGCTGGGTGCCTGGCAGGAATTGGGTGTTTGTATGGCTCTGAGCACGTGGAAGTAAAAAGCATGGCACAGTCTAGCACTGCACTACAAAGAGGTGGTTTGGTCTCAAGCCCTGCCCTCGTGTAAGGGAGCAGATATGAGACTGAAGTGATGTGATTTAGGAGCAATCTTTGGCCAATGAAAGAGTCTTAGCTCTTAGAGCCCCCAGTGCTGGAGTGAAGTCATTTGGCACTCGGACAAGAGCACTCTGAACTTTGCTGTCTGCTGGCTCTTCTCAGAATATCAATCCTTGCTGTGTACCCAGAGTCACTCTGCAAGGTTAAGCTCCAAGCAGAAGGAAATAAGGATTTAGGAGGGCTACATGAAAAGAGCAAGATATTAATGAAAAACAAGCACATTGGACCCCAACTGTATGAACTCAGAAGAGCTCTGCATGGCAGACAAGTGATGGACACTTACTTTTGAAAGACCTTTTCTGTGTAATTACTTAAGTCCAATCAACATGGATTATCAAATGAGATGGTCACAGTTTGCCTGAAACATTTGTCAGGGAGCCCAGCCTATGAAGATCCCTGCTTGGTTTCTTTCACTTTTGGGATTAGTGTGTTGCTCCTGTGCCTGGACTGTAGCTGAAGTGAATGAACTAGAGAATGGAATGGATCCATCAGGGCACCAGCCCTGTCACTAACCCAAGGCCCAGTTTGAGGCTGCTGGCCTGTCCTGGTCAGTCCCAAATGCCTGCCAGGGGAAGAGCTCTTAAGCATTGGTGCTGCCACTGCTGCTGTCCTCTGTTGTTTGGGTGATGGCCTCTGGGGGAAAAAAAAGGAGTTTGGAGGAGTGCCATTTGCATTGGAAGTAGTGAGAATAATTAGCTACTGGTGTGCTGCTGCTTAACAGTGATGGTGATTGTTTGTTGACTGCTTTAATGATGAAATCACTTCCTTGAAAAATGTAAAACTGAAATGGCAATATCTGCACAATACTTGTGGAAGTAGTATGGTGAAAATGCTGCTGTTTGTAATTATTTCTTCCTACAGCGTGGAGAAAGATGCCAAGATGCTATTAAGCCATCCTAAAGAAGTATTGGTTTGTGTGGGGGGTTTTGTTTGGAGATGGTTTTTAAAAGAGCTTGATAGAAGCAATTGACTACTGAGCCCAGAATATCAGCTGGGATCCACTCCTTGGTTTTCTGAAATACTCCAAACCCGTGTCATCCACCAGATGGGAAAGGAAGGGAAGGAAAGGAGAAAAATCTTCAGCTGATGCTGGCATTTGACCCTGTGTACTATCAATAAGGTGGAAGGGGTCCAAAAGACTCTTTCTGCAGGCTTTTGTTGAGAACTGTCTGACAGTGTAATTGATGTTGCAGCCAGTCCCTCTCGGCCTGTGTCCATAGAAGAGCTCATGGAGACAGCAAAGGGAGTCACCAACATGGCACTGGCCCATGAAATTGTGGTGAATGGAGACTTCCAGATAAAACCAGCTGAATTGCCAGAACACAGGTAAGGTTGGTGCCAAATACTAAATAAAATTGTGTTTGTAGAGCTGCAGAGCAGCTCTGGGGGTTCAGGTAAAGGCTCTGGCTAGTGCCTTGTCTGGCAGTGCCTGGGAGGAGGTAGGAAAGAATACAAGAAGAAGGTGGTAACTGTGCAGTTCTGCTTCCCCAGATGTGTGTGTGTGTGTGAAAGGAGAACCTCTTGGATTAATTGGATATATGTGGTGGACACCCCAGAGTGGTGTGGTTTCTGTTGTGTCCCCTTGTCCCAGGACTCAGAGGCTGCCTGACTGCAGATGTAGGTAGTGGTTTTAGCAGTTTTTAAGCTTTCATTGCCTGTGGGAATAAGAGAAGACTGATTATTTTAGCTTTTCCTGTCCGTTTCTTCAGGGGTATTTTGGGAAGAGATTCCTGTGTTTTATTAGGTTAGTCCTTGCTCCTTTCAAGTTGGAAGCCTTTCCTTCTCTGTGTGAGTCTGCAGTAACTGTGTGCCCTGCTGAGAGGGGAGAGGGAGAACAGAGGAAGCTTCATCCTCTGTTCCTCTCTCTCACACACACAGTGAGATGTGGCTGAGATCCTCCTGGCTTGGTTTGGGAAAGGGGGTGCATATTTCATGGAGGGAACTTGGTCCCCATTGGGGCCACTGTTGAAGTTACACCTGGTGTGAACAGGAACTGTCAGTATTTTGAATTAGGAATTGGTACTGAAGCAGTGGAATTCATTTATTTTTTAATACAAACTGATCTGGGCCCTTATCTCAGAGTAGGTGCAATACTTATGTAGTGAAACAGAAGATGTTATGTCAGGGAAGTAATTTAATTTCTGATAGGTTTACTACTGAATTTTATGTAGTGGAATTGATTTTACTTAGTGGGGCCTTTAAAAGGAACATGAATACTGGTCTTTTGAAGACAAAATGTAATTTTTGCCATTTTTGTTTTGGTCCAGTTTTCTAGATGTAGCATGTGATAAATACTTCGAAGGATTTTACTTTGTAGCCACCTTTGCTGGTGTGTAACCTTGTATTAGGACGTAAACCATTCTAAATCCTGTGTCCAGTTTTCCTTGCTTTTCTGAGTAACTTTAAATGATGGATCTCTGTTAATCATTATATAGTTACTATTACATTATATTCATATTATTACATGCTGTGCTTCAGGAGCTGCAGGTTATCTTTGTAAGGTGGTGCAGAGACCAGTATCATTCTTTTTAACATGTTTATTCACAGCTTAGAGAAGAAAGTCAGAGATATTGTGCATAAAGCTTTCTGGGATTGTCTGGAAGCTCAGCTCAAGGAAGATCCCCCAACATATGATCATGCAATTAAGCTACTGGGAGAAATTAAAGAGGTAAGATGATATGATATGAAGGGAAATGATTGAATTTGATATGAATGAGCAAAAGTGGTTGGAGTTTGGCTTTTCATAAAAAATCCTCTTGTTCTTTTTCATTACTGTATCACTGTGAACATACACCAGCTGTATAATCCAAGAGGAGAAATTTGAATATAAAACCAAATGCAAAACCATGTAAGGTGATTTAACAGGTAAGCAATACCAGATCCATAATTCCAAGCTTCCTTCATGTTATGGCACTGGTATTAGTTACAGAATCAGTGAGATGCTTCAACACTGGGCTGATGAAGCCAAGCACAACAGTCTGAAGTACGATCTGTGCCACGGCGGATTTACCACTTAGTAACTTCAGTATCACACAGGGTGAGGTGAAACACTTGGAGCTGGTGAATGGTTGGTGTTTAAAAAAAAAAAAAAAAAATTCAATGATTTAGTTGTTTAGATAAGAATCCCTGGTAGTGTTCAAGGCCAGGTTGGATGGGGCATTAAGCAAACTGGTTTAGTGGGAGGTGACCCTGCCTGTGGCAAGGGTTTGGAACCAGGTGATCTTTAAGGTCTCTCCTGACCCAAACCATTCTATGATTCTATATTCTGTGAGGGGTGGTTCAGTAACTGTTTGGATCCTTCTAGTCTTTGATGTAGAACTAATGCACTGTTAACTTTCCATTTCAGAGTCTTCTGTCTTTCTTGTTGCCTGGTCATACTAGACTGAGAAGCCAGATTACAGAAGTTCTTGACCTGGATTTGATAAAACAGGAGGCAGAGAATGGGGCCCTTGACATTTCTAAGTTGGTCAAATTTGTTATTGGGATGATGGGGACTCTCTGTGCTCCAGCTCGAGATGAAGACATTAAGAAACTGAAAGATATTAATGAAATAGTTCCTCTTTTCAGGTACTGAAATGTATTTATTAGTCATGTTCAGAGTCACTTAAATAATTTTAGAAGTGGAGGGGGCAACTTGAAACTCCTAGAAAGAAAAGAGTGATAGGGAAAAGGATGTAGCTGTGGGTGTGAAGGGAGAGATGCTCCAGGAGTCATTAACAAGGGCCATCTCTGATCTGGTGAGTTGGAGTATTTGTCTGGCTCCTGCATGTCACTGAAGGACGTTTGCTTAAATGTCAAATGCAAATAAGCTGCAAGGTAGCAGATGAATAGTCAGTTTGTATCAGAATTGAATGTCAGCAGCAGAAGGTGAAAAAAGCACACAGAGGCTTGGGGAAAAGCATTACTGGTTTCCAGCCAGTTTGTCCTTTCCTCCCAGTTTGAGTTCTCTTCACCCCAGTCCCTGTGTAATTCCCTGTCAGTTCTAAAGGGAGTGTGTGTTCCACATCTGGGAGCATCCAGGCTTCTGCTTTGCTACCATGTTCTCAGTGGAACAGCTCAAGGTCTCAGTAGTTGGGAAAAGCTTCATTAACCTTGCTGTTTTCTAATTTGAAAAGCTTCCAGGAGTTCAGGATTGACTTGGCAGAAATATTGCCAGCAGGAATTAGGTTGCTTTGAAATTAAGGTGGTTTTATTTGGTGTTTGTTTGTTTGTTTATTCTTTTTTACCCCTCGGGTCTGATTATTCACTTCCCACTGAGGTTGGCTTTCCAGGCTGCCAACAGCCATGGCATGCAAGCTTGGAAACCCAGATGTCTTTTCATATACAATACTGCACATCCTGGGAGATAAAATCTGTGAGCTAGTGAAGTTAATTCCATGGAGGCTTTTTTACAGGAGGGCAAGATTTGTTTCCCGCTTGGAAGAGGCACATGCATGCATGTACATGCTTGCTCCAGCTTTCTCTGTCTCATGCTCTGAAGTTGTTAAGCTGTTACTGTTTCCCATGCATGTTTTTGCTCTTTCTTTAGACAACCTGTAATAAATCTTGTAAACAGCACCTCTGAAACATCTGCAGCCTTGAATAACTTTTTCTGTTTGTTTGTTTAGAGCAATTTTCTCTGTATTAGACCTAATGAAAATGGATATGGCAAACTTCGCTGTCAGTAGTATTAGGCCAAAATTAATGCAGCAGTCTGCTGAATATGAAAGAAAGAAGTTTCAGGAGTTTCTTGAGAAACAGCCAAGTATGACTTTGTTCCTTTCTTTCTTCCCCCCTGACCTCCCAGTAAACTGCGTGTCTTTGCTTGTAGATTATGAAAAGAGCTCAGATATTTTTATAAGTTCTAGAATTCATATGGTAAATGACAGCTTGTGCCCCAAAACTGTGGTTAGAAAAAATCTGCCAGAACAATAGTTCTGCCCTTGGTACATTCAGTTTAATTTCAGTACAGTGTAGGGCATGATTACCCAGCATCATCTCACCTCTGATTTCCTGTAGCTGTGTGGTTTTGTTTTAGATGTTCTGCTTGATGCAATAAATGAAGTGCATGTCATATCTGATATCATGGGCATTAGTCATAGTAACTAATGGGATTGTTTGGAAATTATTGGTGGAAAAACCCAACTTTGAAAAGGAATTTCCGTAACAAGTTTTTTTCCCTGCTCTTCCAGATTCTTTAGACCTTGTCACAAAATGGTTGCAAGAAGCAGCAGATGATCTTGCAAAGCTGGGACGTGAAATGTTGCCTCCCCACTGTAGTGATGGTGCCACTGGTGGACCTTCTGCCTTGTGCTTCACTGCTGTACAAAATCAGGCCTATCTGAAGCTTCTGAAGTGGGATCACGTGAACAGGCCTTTTCCAGAAGTAAGTATTTAACAGAAAAATTGGTTCTGTGCTTGTTCCACTCCTCTATTCCCAGGACACAGCAGAAGCTGTTTGGATTTGTAGCCTGGCAACACGTACAGTACTAAACCATTGATCTCTGATTGGGAGGTGGGGCAGCTCTAACAGGTCCTTGTCTTTCAGTGCTGGAACCTGCTTAGCTGGGAAAGAGGAGCCAATGATTTAACTGTGCTCCTGTTGCTGGCTGCTGTTCCCTGTGCCTTTGCTGCTGCACCCCAGTGTCCCTTCCCAGCCCTGCAGACTGACTCCCTGCTGTGCTGGCTCCCTCCCTCCTTGCAGACGCTGCTCATGGACCAGACACGCTTCCTGGAGATGCAGCTGGAGCTGGAGCAGCTCCTGGTGGTGGGGACAGTGCTGCTGGTCACGTTCAGTGCAGCAGGCCCAGCTCTCACAGATGTGCCTGGATTCGCTGAGAGAATCAAAACCATCGTCAAGGTGCTGCTGACGGGAATGCACCTCCCGTGAGTACAGCACGTCCTGCTCTCAGGGGCACGTGGAGCTCTCTTGTCACCCTGGGAAATGATCAGGTTAAGCCACTTTCTGGCTGGGGACTGCAGGAAATGCAGAGGAGGTGATGAGGGCTTTCTGTGAGCCCAGGCTGCCAGTTTTTCTTCATTTAACTCACACAGAGCTGTCTTTTCTTGCTCTGCTCTTTCATGGTTTGTACAAGATGCTTTTCAGAGTGTGTCTTTCATAGTGCCAGGCTGGCACAGGAGGGTGCCAGCAGCTGCCCCTGCTCAGAGCTTGGGCCAGGCTCCCCAAAAACCTGAGTGTGGCAGAGTGAGCTGCCTGCAGATTTAGTGGTTACTCTACACCTACGGGTTTTGCTTTAGTCAGAGCTGTCCTCAGGCAGAAAGTCAGCTCTTATCTGTGTGGATTGTTCAGGCTTGAAGTCTTGAATGTTCTCCTACTTCCTTGCTTTAGATCTCAGCTTTGTTTTTCATGTATACATAATTGTATTATTTTTATAATTGGCTTTATCTACATTATGCTTTTTCCACTACATTTGATAAGTAAGGCAACTCTAATTGAATGGTTTATTTTTAGAAAGTGGGAAAACAGTGGGTAACTAATACAGTTATGCTGTACCTCATGTTTTCTAGCTCCTTTAACCTGAAGGAATCCCTGGCCACCGTGGGTGAGAAGGTGTGTGCTGAAGTGAACAGCTGCCTTTCCCAGCATGGCTTTACCCCGTTCTCAGCTGAGAGGGAGGCTGTGCTGAAGGGACAGATCCAGGCAGTGGCCAGCCCAGAGAACTCCATCTGCAAGCTCATAGGTAGGTCTGGAGAGTGCTCTCCCTGTCTGTGGAACTGGGGCTGGGGGATGTGCAGGGCTCCTCTTTCCTTGTTTCCATGTTGTCTTTCCAACTTGCTGACCACATTCAGGCTTATTGCATTTTACATGAGGTTCTGCTGTTTCTAATTCACCATCTCTTTTGAAAACAAACCAAACCCCTTTTTTTTCCAGATTCTCGAATTCAAAAGTTTCTGGAGAATTATCTTGCATCCAGTCACCAGAAATCATTGCCTGCCATTCCTGGAGGATTAGGCCCTATCCAGAGGGAGCTGGAGGAGATTGCTGCCAAGTACATTCGTCTTGTCAACTACAACAGGATGGTCTTCAGCCCTTACTATGATGCAGTCCTTGGCAGAATACTGACTAAGGAAGAATCCCAAATTGTAGGGAAGTCAGAAGAATCATAAAACCAGTCTGTGTGCTACCAATACAGTATTGTCAGCTATTAAATAAAACTTGTACCAATATTTGTCTAGGAAAACAGCTTTCCGTGTAAATACTGGTTCCTTTTAACCCACGAGTGCTGACTGGTGAGGGAAATAGAGGAGATGCAGAAAGGGTTCTGAGGTAAGAGATGAGAGATGCATTTCTAATATAATTATGCAACCTGGGGAAGGGGATATCATGGGAGTTTTCTGGTGGCAATTTTTAGATTTTTGAGCTGGTGATAGGTAGGGCAAGTTTAAGAACCAAACTTTGTATTTAAGTGGCTCATTTCAGGGCATTTAACTCTTAATTTACAGTGAACTTAGTTTAACTTATCCAGAGCTGATTAGCAATGGTTCTTCCCAGAAGGGGTGATTTGGTTTTTAAAAAAAATCTTACTTTAAAGAATTAATAAAGTAAAAATTCTAAAGAACTTTACCAGACAAAACACCAAGCCAAGCAGCACTTTACTGTAACATTATGGTGAGTATGGTAGGCTTGCTAGTTTTTTCTGTATTTTACTGCATTTTTAATAGCATTTTTTTGCTGTTTACCTGCAGATGTTACAAAACATAATATATTTTTGTAGCAATTTTTCTGGTTATTGGGTAACTGTCCTCTGCTATGTACAGTACTCCCAGAGGTGGCAATCTTATAGATTGCAGCTGTATTTATATCTTGTAAAGATTTCAGAAAGGGCAGAGCTAAAACATTTTGATAGAAGTGGCATTTCTTACCTTTTTTTTTGCTAGTAATTTACTCCTTTTTAGGTGAAATACTAATTTTAAAGTAAATTCTCATTTGCAGAAGGTGGATTTAAAGTGTGTGAAACTTTAGGTTGAAAATTTTGGGCTTTTTTAAAAACTACAATAGGGGATGGTTGCATATTCAATTATGTCTTCAAAAATATGTGCAGAGCTCAGTGGGCAGTATAAGTGATTTTAATGTACTGTGAGAGGTGAATGGTTTGATGTTAGCTTGAATATACAGGGAATATTTTAGTAGATTTTTTTCACTTTCTAGATGTGTTCTTGAAACTTAGAATATTTGTAGGTTTTGAATTTAATAAGCTACATGTTGTATAGAGGAGAAGAGCCCAGTGATCTTACATTGCAATCTCAGGCTCAGCTGGGAGGTAAGTGAAATTTTCCTCTGGTTGAGCACAACTGTGTATTACAGTAATCAATATTTGATGGTTTTATGAAAGCAAAGTTTGTAGTTACTCACAGTAAGTGGCCCAAGCATGAGGCTGTCCAAACCAGAAGGTGCTGTCTTTAAAAGAAACAACAAGGTACATGAAATAAATAAATGAAGGGCCCTTGTACTGCCAACAGGCAGGTTAATTTAGGAATCAGCCAAACAGACCTTGTAGAAGCACTTGACTATGATCCACTGTTGCTGCTTCCCTTTCCAGTTTCCTTTGAATGTCAGTGTGGATAAAGCTGCACCAACTTTGTGTTTGGAGGAGGATGGAAGAAATAAGACCTTTTTTTCTATATTAGCCTATGCAACTTTAAACCAAGTCTTTTCTCGTTCATTACAAAGCCCCTTCCCCAAGGGAGAAGCCCAGCAAAACCCTGTGTGAGTTCATCAGCTCAGATAAGTGATTTTTCTCTTGGCCAAATGAATGTCTGTCTTTGAATCCTTCTTTGAGAACTCAAAAATGAGGTTGGTTAGCCAGAAAAAAAGGGTTCTGAGTAGGGTCTGTTTCATTGTTTGGATCAGCAAAGGATACTACAGAGGTCTTCAAGGCTGCTGTGTTTGCTTGCTGGGCTTTGCTATTAGAGCAGGCTCTGCCTCACATCACAGCCTAAAGCTCTGCAGCTGCACCAACTCCCTCAGCCTGTGCTGAACGAGCTACCAGAGCCATCACTGCTGGAATTAGCACCAAGAGAGATAAGCAAGGCACAGCTGTTTCCAGTTTTCTTAAATGAGAGCTGCACAAGTTAGAAATTGCCGCTGTTGTTTTATTGTTCAGTCCTGCCTAGGAGCTGCCTTTAGAGGCACAGATTTAGATGAGGTACAGGACGAGCTCGAGGGTGTGGGGAGGAGCATCATGGTGAGACAGGTACCTAGAAAAGCCCTTGAAAGGTGTGTGACTGATGGCAGAGTGCAGGGCACTGCTTTAGCAGTGGATAAACTCCTAATTGAGGAGATGGCTGCTCCCAGGGCTGGGACTCAGGGGTCAGGGCCCGTGAGTGCCTGCTCCTGACATCTGCCACCAGTGATTGTATTGCTCACAGGGCCCACACAGGGAATCCCAGCTCTCCTCACAGGATGGGTTTGATCCTAAGCCTTCATGCAGCAGAAAGATCCTAGAATGAGGGAACAGAGTGCAGTACTCACCTGTGGCTCCACTCTCACCTCCAGGGCCCACACAGAAGGAACAAAAGCTCCTGGCACAGGTGCTGGGGGCCTTTCAACAGGAAAGATCTAAAGGGACTGCAATAAATTCCCACAAGTGCAAGGTAATGATTCTCCCAGGTTGTTCTTTTTAACAAGAGTGTTTGACAAACAGTTTCTCTACATCCTCTCTAAAAGAAATAGGGAGCTGCAACTGAGTGGCAAAGCGAGGAGGACATTCCAGGATGGCTAAGGCCAGCCCCATCTCCATGTGCAAGTGCTGCTTCACCCTTGCCCTGGCAGAGAGGAGCCCTGGCTGAGGCAGCTGTGCTGGGGTGGGAATGGCTTTCATTTGCCCTAGGCTCTGACTGTCCTGTAGTCCAGGGGGTTCTTAGGAACTTATCAAAGTCAATCTTATCACAGCCAATTCCAAGTTAAAAGCTGGACCACGCATAGAAACTGCTTGGAAAGCTCACATAGTGTTTCTTTAGCTTGTTTGAAGATAACAAGTGCAACGATGTAGCTGATTATTAACATTTAACTTTGTACATTACCTGGAAGAGCAGTGCAGGTATCCAGGACCAGGCTGTGTGAGCCAGTGCTCCTGGACTACCCACACTGAACTGAGTTAGTCTTACAATGCTGTCTTCTTCAAACAGTCCTGGAAGTACAAGCCAAAGTGTGCTGTATCCTCTAGAAAATGGAAAGCAAGCTCTATTCTAATATATATGCTCTGATCAATTTCCTGTGATGGTATAATTAGCATTGCTTTTGAAGTGGCTGAGTAATATTTAAGAAGTACCTTGTTGTGTTTGAATAAAACCAGAATGAGGCACGATGTTATGGATATCCTTTTATTTTAAAGGAATGGTCTTTTGTTGTTGTTTTATTTTTAAATTTTCAACTACAAAACAGATTCCTTACATTCTGCCATAAATAAAAACGAACAATAAGGCAGGACACTACATGAACAAACTGAGAACAACTGTTTTCCAGAAAATGTGAATTAAAAATGCTTCACAAGTATAAGCCATCCAGTTTTTAAAATAAAACTGTTGAAAACCCACAAGAGTTCAAGTGGTAGATGTGTACACCCTCGAAGAACAAAATACAGTTTTGACATTTTGCACTTTTGGTTTTGAAAACCGAGTTTTGTTCAGAGCACATTCTAAGGTTGTTCGGGCTGTTTTCAGATCAAGAGCCATATGGGAGAAGAGGCACCACAGTAACAAAACGATGTTCAAGGATTTTTTTTGTTTGCAGCTGTCCCTTTTAAATGCTTGACTTTTAAGAGACTGATTCAATGCAAGTCTTTGTCTGTCACAGCAGAACTCCAAACTTGTTTCACCGGATTCTCTTTTGCTGTCGTGCTCTGTAAATGTCATGTACAGGGGGAACTACAGATCCTTTCTCCTCATCGTCATCAGAATCCTCATGTGATCTTTTCACAGCCTTGTTGAGAATGGTGTTGTTTTCCACAGGTCCATTGCCTTCCACAGCTATTTCAGGCAGGCCGCCCGTGATTATCCGTACGGCTTCATCAACAGCTTCAGAGAGAGACACAGAGCCACTTGGTGAAACTCAGACCCCTGGCCAGCAACCAGCACCCCAGCAGGGACCCAGAGACACCTCAGGGACACTTCTGCCACATGAGACACTTTTCCTGCCCTGTTCTACAAATGTTAAGCCTCAGCTGTCTGAAACTCTGAGCTGTGCTGAACACCAATTAGAAAGGAAATGCTGCTGCTCCAGCTCGAGCCCTCCCTTTACACAGGAATTGAGGTCATTTGAGAGCTGCAATAAAACAGGAAGGCCTTCTGGGAATCAGGGTAACTAGTTCATGATTCACCAGAAAGGCTGCAGAGCAAGTCAGTTTCTGCTTCTCAACAGAGGAAGCCTCAAAAATACCCTCTATAATTTAAACAGATATTTTAGTTTCACTCAAAGAAATTAAATCCTACATTTCCTTCTCTATGATAATTTTTTTCCTTAAACTAACAAGGAGGGTGAAGAGTAGCATATTATCATCTGCTGTAGGATCTGTGCTGTTTCTCTGTTCCAGAACTCTCCTTCCCTTCTTTGCAGGAGCTCAGAAAGCACTGCCTGCAGCTTGTGCCCAGGCACTGCAACAACATGCACTCAGTTATCCCTCACCATGCTGCAAATCTGTAATTTCATGTTACAGCTGCAATGCTGCTGGAAATGCTGCCTTTAAAGGGTATTCTCAAAGTCTTAATTTCTTTCTTTCAGTTGATACCACCAACATATTAAAGAGCAGCTGGTGATTTGCAGTTTTTTGACTTTCTGTTGCTGCCCTCCAGGTAAAAGTGCAAACATCTCTATGCAGATTCCAGCGCAATCTCCTCTGCTATTAAACACTAATTACAATCTGTAAATGAGGTCTGGGTTTTAGACAGCAATATCCATATGTAAACCCAAGTCTCATGCAGCACCAGCACAGCCTCCAGAGAGGACAAGTAACTTACTGTCTGGCAGTTTGCATCTTCTGAATATCTCCATGAGCTCATCCACTTGAACAAAGGGACCCTGATTTGTTACCAAAGGAAAAAAAAAAAACAGTTTAGAAGGTTATTTTTAATAAAGTGATACACACTGTGGTTCTGTCATGACAGAATGACTTCCACAGCTTTCTGAAATGTTCAGAGTTCTTTAAAACAAACCTGAAAACAAATAGGAGGTGGCAGGAGCTTCATGAGAACTACAGCTGCTGGTGGAACAGGAAATACCCCGCCCGGGACAGGATGTAAACCTGGAGCTGTGGGGAGAAAAGCTGGGTGAAGCCAATGCAAGACAGCTGGGCCAGAGCTGCTTTTGCACTGCATTGTTATTTGATACAAATAATTAGTACCCTGTCCCTTTTGCCTCTGCTAATTCCATATTGTTCACTCAGCCATCTGCTCTGTGATGTGTGTAACAGCTTATTACCATTTACCAGACTCCAAACTCCTTGTACTTATTTCCATGTGACCTTGGCATTAATTAAAACACACATGCCTTTAGCAAGCCAGTGAAATGACAGCCTAAGACTTAAGTACAGGTTTAGATGACTGAGGAGTAGGAAAGCCTCTGATTAGGCTGGCTGAATAGCCAGGTTCCTAATTCACCACAGGTGAAACACAACCACTTCCCAAAGCCTGACTTACGTGCTAAGTGTCTTGGCTGAAATGGAATCATCTGCTGGGTGTCTGGTTTGGGATATTCAGGTTTCCTGTCTACTTCATCCTTGAGGACAGGCACGATGGAAGGTGCAACCACAGGGTCTGGAATTATTGCTGCTAGCTTGGCACGGGAGACATCCTGTGAAAGCCAATTAGAGAGTGCTGAACTTGGCAGGATCACATTGCTTGCTTCAATTACAGAACAAAACCTCGCTCTGCACCAGTCCCTTATTTTCACTTTGTCTTCATTATCATTTCAGATGGCCTCTTACAAGACCATCTGGGCAAAACTTGCACGGTTTCATTAAAGATTTTAATCCTACAGCGACCCAATGGAATGGAATGGAAACACTTGTTTCTGTTACTGAATGTGTGTTTGTCATTTCTGAGTGGCTCCTTTTTTAGGTTAAGAGTATTTAGGTGAACAGGTGCAGACCACTAGGCCTTCACAACTATCATTTCTCCCTCATTTCATTCCCTAGATTGCTTTAGCTGGAAAAGAAGTAAAGCATAAGGCAGTCAGCAGGCATGCAAAGCATCAGTTCAAACAGGATTATGTTTTGGCATGTTCTAAGCAGCAGGAATCAGCCCCAGGGCTGCACCATCTTAGGTACACACTGCCCTGCATGCACTTAGCAAAATGTACTTGTTTGTAAGCTCACATCTAACTTCAAAATAACTTTGCCCCCACTGCATTCAAAAAAAAGCTCAACGTGAATCTGATTTCCACCTATCAGATTGTTTTACAGCTCTGTGATGGTCAACAATTCAGCTGCTTTGTTAACTTTGATGGCATCTGCATTTTTCATAAATTATTTTTCTGTGTAAGAAGTAAGTGGAAGTTGAGGCACTGTTTTAGAGGCATGGACTGAGAGTTTTCTTCCTATCCATGCAAATGGCAATCAGCTGTTTCTGCTTCTCTGGCAGCCTTAAAAAAATGTAAACCAACATCCTGTTCTGTTCTAATGACTCTCCAAAATTACAGAAATAGTAAAAATACATGTGGTTAGAAACAAAACAGGAGACCACCAGACACAGGGGTCTGGCCTAGACTTTGAACTCCACATGGCAGCACCAATGCACTTTAGTCCTAAGAAAAAACTGAAAAAAGAGGCAGCCACTGATCCCTGTCAGGAGCTTTCCTCAGCCATTCCCAACAAACACTGGGACTGCAGCATGTGGGGTTTGATGCAGTTCCCAGTGAAGTCAGGGAAGCTTTGCCACCTCAGAGCAGAAGGATAGCCAACCACATTTCACACAGATGACCTGATCCTACAAATTTCCCACAGAATTCTGCTTTTTGAAGGATTTTGAAGGAGCTCAGATGTGGAAGCCTGTAGCTGCATGGTGATGGCATTAACACATCAACCTTTCCATGGGAAGACAAGAGGTAACCAGGAATACCCAAAGTTGCAGCTGTTACTGATGGTCCTGGCTCCTTTCTGCCCTTGGCCCCTGGCACTTTGCTGCCCAATGAGACCAGGAGGAGGAGGAGGAAGAGGCCTGTTTTACCTGCTTTTCCAGCAAGGGGAAGGACTGTAAGGCAAGTCCTAAACAAGGAATTGCCCAGGATTCCTAGGACTGAAAAGAACAGCAGTGAACTGAAGTGTTCTTACCCACTTACCTTATAACCAAGGGCCTTGAGCTCACTGGCAGAGCAAGGGTACAGATCCATGAACTTGTACCTGTCCACCAGCAGAGCTGTTTCTTTGCCCTCATATTCTTCCTTGAAGGCTGTAAACCTCCGTTTTTCCACTTTCAGGATGCTGGCCAGATCCCCAATGTTACTTTCAAAGGCTAAAAACCGAGCCCAGATTTCCCTGGAACAGAACAAGGACACTGAGAGTTACTGAAGGAGGAAGGATTACTGAGCACAACCCAGTTAAAAACCCACAAGAGGACAGACCCAGAGGAGGCCATCTGGGAGTGCATGGCCATTTCTGTTATTTACTTTAGGTGCATCTAAAATAGGCATTACCCTCCCCGTGCCTTCTGTATTTCTCTAAGAGCTTTCAGTCTGGTGGACTGCAAAGGAATTTGATACAGAAAGGAAAGGATTTCTGGTGTCAAGGACTTCAGCATTTGAGGTGAGCTTTTATCAAACACTCTGCTCATCCTGTACACACAGCTTCACTCTGATGCTGATATGGGAAGGACTTTTTACCATGCATTATGATCTAGTTCCTCTGCACAGACCAGCATATTCTAACTGGCAAGAACACGCAGCGCTTCAGAATTTTATACAGCCCAAAATAGATATATATATAGTTACTGCTGATTTCTCCATGGAAAATCTCATATATAACTTAAGCAACATCTGACCATATTTCTGGACTTGATTCAACTTTGATTTTAGCTTTGCAGTTCACCTTTGAAGAAGGTTCAGCGTTTAAGTTCTCGTGTTTTGTCACTTTTAAATTTGGCATAAAAATATTTCTCACAAAAGATCAGAACTGAAGTGCAGAATGAATGTGCACAGCAGTGCCATATTTGATTCCTTAGTTTTGATGCTTTTGTCTATCAGAATAATGGTGAAGTGAACCCTTAGACTGCAAGGCTTTGGTGAGCATTTTTTTTGAGAAAGAAACTTAAAAAGTAGCAATGAAAATATGGCAGTGAGCAGTTAATCCAAGTGCTTTCTGGTTCTTTCCCTATTTTATTTTTATGCTTGGGAGATGCTCAGCACCCTCCTCAACAAATTCCTGACTCACCTTCTCAGCTCAGACCACTGAATCCTTACTGTACAGGAGGATTTTGCACTCTATCCTCAACAACCCTGCATCAGTGAGGTTTTAAAGTCAATAAATTAATGAATTTCACTAGAAATGGGATAGGGACTTTCCCAAATCTGTCACAGTTTTGCTATTTTGGACAGCATGAAGAGGGGAAGGGACATCTGTACCTAATTTTGTCCTGCTGTTCATGTTTCTAATTTCTTTGGGATATTTATGGTTGAAAGGGGTTATGTATCTTTTCCAGTGCAGTGAAACTGCTTCTGCAGACATACCCAGATTTCTCAGGTGGAAGGCTCCCTGAAGTTAAAACACGTTCAAACAAAACTCTTGTATTGTTGTCCTCTTTAAAAATAGAAAGGAAAAAAAAAAATCACACTGAGTAAAATATATTAAAGACAAGTTAAAAGATGTCCATTCAAAGAGATGTGTACATTGAATTAAGCATAAGGCTGACTTGCATGGGTTTGAATTTCAGTAAGTATAAAGAGATCTGAGTGCCCACATAAAACTTTCCTGATGTTAAATTCCAATGTGAATCTGTTCTTTGGAAGTCTGTTTTTATTGATAGTGACAAACTGATCCTACTACAGGTTCTTTTATAACAGCGCAGCTATTGTTGTCATCTCTTCAGGATTTCTGGGGGTTTTATCCATTTTCTTTAATTATCTCAATAGCATATGTTGGTAAATGTAAATTTGGCCTTTCGATTCATTATTTCCCTTTTAAATCAGGGCAATAGTAATATGCCTGTATAGTCCTCAGAAGTCCTCCCAAAATTATTAGCCCTGGTTCCCAGCAAGCAGTCAGTCTTTGCCAGCTGGGGGGATGGAGAGGTTGGTGGGTTTGTTCCTAAAACTGCCAACTCCTGCCCTGTGCACTGCACGACCTCTTACACTTACAGTTCAGAGATCAGTTCTCCTGGGTTCCAGGAGTTCTGCTGGGGTATTAAAATAGACCAATAAACTACTGAGTTCTAAGATAATTTTTTCTCATGGCAACTTACAGAAAGGTATTGTCAATATTTATGTACACCCACAATAACTTAGAGCAAAATTAAATATACTTTAACTTGGATAAAATCTCCCACTTTACAGCTCACAGGGGAAAAAACCCTCAAAATCTTTAAACTCCCAGTGCCTGAAAAATCCAGGTACTGCAGTCTGACAGGAGATGAATGGTGCCTGGTGCTGCAGAACCCACACAGCAGCTTGGGTTTCCTTTTTGAGAAGGCCATTCAGCCCCTGCCTCAGGAAATCCCACCTAGAGCCCTTCCACCACCACCTCCACCTTGTGCCCGGGTCTCCCCAGCCCCTGTGTCCTGCTCTCTCCATTGCAGCTCCCCAGCAGCTTCCAAGCATGACTGACATGGCCAGTATTGATTTTATATCTTGCTCGTCTCATCTACTTGGGGAGAAAGAGTTTAAATTCATTCTAGTCAGGACCAGCTCATCCCTCACTCCTCTCATGCTGACTGTAAACTCCTTTAGACCTTTTTCCTCAGGATTTAAATTCCTCAGTGTACTTCCCACTGTTCACAGCAGATGCTGTAAAACTCCTGCTCTGCCAGTGAGTTACAATCTGGGAAGTTCACTGTCCTCCCTTCAGCAGAATCAAGATTTAATGTCACTGTAACCTCTGGAGCTTTGGTTCGGACAAACCAGCAGGTGTTGTGTTCAGATCAACTGCTGAGCTTCATGAAGAATTTAAATACCAAGAACTTGGCCTGGACCTAAACTCACAGAGTAATGCTTCATTAGACCTCTCAAAGCTTAAAGCTTACCATTAAGGTGGGAAAGGTAGTCGATATATGCCAGTACATATTCTGGAATGTCCCCATATTTTTTCAGCCCTAGCTCAAAAATCTTAAAGGCCACAGACTTATCCTGCAAACATTGGGGGGAAAAAAAAAAAAGTTATTAGCTTCAGTGAGCTGTGCAGCCTCCTGCCACTTGTTTAGGATCAGGGTGAGCACCTGTGGTTACCTTACTACAATAATACTCCATTAAAGCTGCAGTAACATAGACATGGTGGCGGGTCCGGGCATCCTCTCTCGCTTTCTTAAATATCGTCCTTCCGGATTTAATGCCTTCTGCTCGCCTTGCAAATTTCATGTACTGGATATAAACCTAAGGTGCACATTAATATTTAAATAGCATCAGTGCTAACAAAGAATACCAGGATATCATTAAGTTTTTTACTGCGTCTGAAGTAATCATGACTCACAAAATACAGCAAATTAATCCTAATAGGAACAAGGCTGTCTTGTGCCTCTGTGTTGTTTTTGCTTTAAATACCGAGGCAAACCTTTTTATAGATTTTTTTAAAATAAAAAATGGAATACACCTAAGACTGATCCCATGAAAAGACAGTAGTTAATACACAGATTTTTCAAGGAAGGGAGGTAAGGAGATGGATGTCATTTACATTAGCTGGTGCCTTCAGAGAACTCAAGGCTTGTTGTAAAAATGGTAACTTCCCAATAAAGTTAAGATGTCCATAAAGCCAAGGAACAGCCAAAGGCCTGATGAAGCATTTTATTGTACATTATACAATCCAAGATACAAATCCTCCTGCCTGCAACTATTTATACCTGATCAAGGAAATAATGAATGTGCTACTTAATTCAGTAGCCAATTTGTGATTTGCATTTCTTTGGGATTCAACTCTCCTTCACGCTGAATTAGATCACAAATAGCAGCATTCCTTAGCAGGAGGAACTGGTACATGGTTTCCCATAAAATGTGCCTTTGGGAAGCATTAGGATGTGTCTCTACAGAATGGCAAGTGTCAGTAAATGGATACCTCTCCTCTGACACTGACCTGTTGTTTAGTGTTAGGCTTCACACCTTCTTTTGCCTCCTCATGCTTTGTTGTGTCTGTTTATAATAAACTAAATAACCTTTTGAGGGCAGGTTACTTCTGACACCACTTGTTCAGCACTACCACAGCTGGCACATGGACAGTGTTTACTGTGTCACTTTAGCAGAGGTACAGCAACACTCTGACACCTACATGGTGAATTACAGATTTATTTGCAAACTGCATGGCCACAGGATGGTTATGAAATATTTTATATCTTTTATCTTCATTACTTGTTGTAAAAGAGACAGAGGAGGAAAATGCACGTCTTAGCGTATTTCAATGGATTAAAAAGACTGCAATTCTGCCATCTCAGTACTCCACCTGCTCCATCACCCCTGGGACCCAGGGAATCCTGTAAGTGCTTCCCCACTGTGTGCATGCACTGGGTGACAATCCATGGGGATGTGGAGGCACCAAGGATGATCTTACCAGCGTGGGGTCGATGTCCTCGATAGCCAGGAGCCGGTTGTAGATGCTGTGCACTTTCTCGTACTTCATCCGGCTCTGAGGGAAAGCAAACACACACTGCTCAGTAACTCCCTTCAGATCACCTCCCACAAGGCAAAACTCAAGCTGAAGACAAAACTAGAATTTTCCTGTTCCCATTTTTCCCTGGCTGAACACTGTGTATGTCAGTCCCTTTACTCAGATACATATCCTGTCTTGTGCAGACATTTTTTACTTCCCACATTAATTTCCCACTAATGGTTACCTACATGCCTTTCAGGAGCCTCTGAACTCTTTTTCTAATGTAGTAATACTGCAGCAGAACTGCCATTGGAGGTGTTTGGCATACAAAGACTGTATCCTTTACCTCTGTCTAAAAGCAATGTGCAGATAGGTAGGAAAACCACCTTCTTAGCTCTCCAGCCTACACATTTCCAGTAGTCCATTCTGTTCCCTGCCAGCTGCAGCTCTCCAGGCTGTATTCTGCAGCCTTGAAAAACCAGGACACAGCATACAGGAGGCTGCACTGAAAACCAAGGAAGGATTTTTCTTTTAAAAGCGGCAAAGGCTTTTTTCCCCCACCCCGTTGTCCTGAAGTTCTTCCTGGAAAGATTCTTTCACGATAAAATAAGTGGGCAAACTATACCCCACAGAGGACTCCACAGTCCTCATCTGACCAGTGGAAAGCAGCCTTTATTCCTGGTGGAATAAACACTACTGAGGCACTGCTCCTTGTGGAGGCTGCACAGTGAGGTGGTAGCCTGGGGAAAGAGATTTCTCCAGAGAGCTGCAGCAAAGGTGGCTCCCATCTTCTGTAACAGCTGTGCCAACAAAAACATCACCTCCCCAAGAATCAGACAGGAAAGGTGCCCTTTATGCCCATTTTAAAAGTGAAGAAGCTGATGCTCTGGGAAATGGAAATTTGTAAGCATTTCACCCTTATGACAATTTCAGAAATATAGTCAAGATTGAAATGGAAAGACAGTGGATTTTCATAGCTCATACTATGGGCTTTTCCTCTCCATTTTGTCAGCTGCATCTCAGAAACACTGAATGAGAAAAAGGCTAGAAGAATCAGTAAATTAATTCTACAGAATTTTGTGTACTCAGTATGTTTCAAATAAATGACAGTATTAATGGGAGATGTATTTGGATTTTAATATCAGTACATCACTATTTTTGCTCACCTCTTCATAATCTGCATATGCAAAATAAAGCAGCATATTCTTCTTTAATAAAGTGCTGATCGCTCTTTCATAAATATTAGCAGCCTCATCACTGAAAAGTTTAGCATTGTTCATGTCCTGTTATAAAATAAGTATAATAATATAATTGTTCAGCATCTGTGACAACAAAGGCCAATTTATGGAATATCTTCTGTGTGTGACAAGTGAATTTCCATTCAGTGCTCCAACAAAGAGACAATCATCTCCCCAGCAGTTAAGGAATCACAAAATCAGGCCCAAAAAATCCCCCAAGCCTAAAACTGGCCAAGATTGAAACAATTTTTCACAATTCTTATCCAAAATGCAGACATTTTTATTTCTTAGAGTTTTTAATTTCCCCATTTGAAAATTCTGAACGTCACAACTATTTTTCACACCCCCCTCCTTGATTTCTCCTTGATTTTTCAGAGGAAAAACTGACAATACACCATGTCAGAGCAAGGAAATAAGAGAAAGCCAGTGGCAAGCTGCTTACCCCTTTCTCAGCCAGCAGCTTGCTGGACTGCTCAAGGTACTGAGCTGCTTCATACCAGATGTCTGGGTGATGGCCCAGCACCAGGAGACACTGCTCATAGGCAAACATCACTGTGGGCAAAACACGAGAGAAACACTCCTTGGAAATGGTACCACCATTGTACAACCCAGGTGTGGAATGCAAAATTCATCAAATAAATCAGACAACATCAACACTAATTGGCTTTGAATACAGTGGTCACTGCTGCAGTTCTTTTATATTGCCAGGAACTTTATGAACCATAACCAGCAGCTAAAACCTGCCTTGTCCACAGAGGAAGAAGCACAGCTCACCGAAAATCAGCCATGAAATCAGGCTGCAATCTACTGTTCCCTGACCTGCACCAGAGGTTCAGTGGCACACAACTACAGCACTGTCTCCCAAAACCCCTTTATTACTTTCAGCTTGGCTTTAGCAAAATCTAGATTTTTTAAAATACAAAACCACCCACACAACTCAAGAAACTCTATCAACCTCTACTCCAGCACGATCCCTGAACACCAAATCACGTCACGACTTCTGCTGGAGCTGAGGAATACAATTCTCTACTCCCTAGAGACATCTAATTACCTCTTTTTGTAATGAGAGTTTGATCTTCTGTTCGTAGAGGGTTGCTCTTTTCCCACTGGATGTACTTCTTCCACATGTCCACCTGCTGAGCCTCCTGGGGGGTGTTTTGTGGGGGCACGGAGGGAGCGTTGCGGTCCAGGCCCTTCATCACCGTCTCGTACTCCTGAAACAGAAGCAATGCTCTGAAGAACAGTTTTAAACACATTGAACACTTCAGGTTAAGCTTTCTAAAACAAATGGAAATATTTTAGAATACCAGCCTTATTGGTCTGCACATACTTTTATTTGATGTAAGAACCAAGTTTAATGCTGGTTTGTGGAATGAAATAGAACAAAGAAAAGCCAACAGAAGGTTGTACCTTTGCCACACGTCGTGCATTCATATAATCTCTACTCCTGTCCTCGATCATCTTCTTGGCTAAGTGAATATTGATGCCCTGGAGAAGGGTGAAAAAAGGAATTGGGAATGTGCAATTTCCCTTTGGACATACTGAATCTTATTTTATACAGGAAAGAGCTTGAAAGGGGATGCAAAAGTGAGCAAGGACAAAGTTATTTTAAAATACCAATCTCAAAATATTTATTTCACCTAATAAATATATGGGCAAGAACTTATATCAGAGGATAAACTCACTACTAAAATTCAAGTGACCTGAAGCACCTCAGCTTATTTTTAATCACTTTCAAAAATACAATGAACTTCACATGAAGTGCTGTGGGTGAAAGTGGGAAGAAGAAAATTGTGATTTACGATTTTGCTCTTAAATGACAGTCAGTGACAGCTCCCTGACTGAGAGCACACGAGCAATTTGATTTCCTTGTACAAGGAGTACCAGAGATTGACCTCCAGGCTCAGAGCTCTGCCTTCTCTGTTCCTGAAGTAACTGACAGCTCTGAGAAGAGGTTCCACCCAACACACACCCTGCCATGGGTGTGCCTTTGTCAGCTGGGGCCTGAGATGTGTCAGCACTGCCTGACACTCTCCAGGACTGCAGACACGTGCAGAGGGCTCTGCTGTGCAATAGCAGCAGGGGCTGAGGGCAGCCAGGCCCTGGGCACAGGGTTCTGGCAAGAACAAAACCTCCAAGAATTGCTCTTAGGCAGGAAAAGCAGCCTGATAGCAGGCTGGTGCCTGTGTCTGGGGGGATTTTGCTGGCGTGGTTGCCAAGACTTTGCAGAAGATGTGCACAGCTTTCAGTCCAAATCCAAAGAGGCACCCGAGCTGGGAAGCAAAGGAAGCTTTGCCCTCACTACAGAAGCAAAGGCACTGCCTGGGATAGCAAACTGGGCCATGTGGCACACAAACCCAGGTTAACCCCCAGTTAACCCAGGACCAGGCTGAGGATACAGCAGGACTCTCCCAGGCTGCACTCCCAGCTCAGCAGCCATGCAGGTTTGTGAGCCAGATTGTCACTTTGTCACTGAGCCACGTCTCCCTGAAAGCTCTACCACTTTTGACCATTTAGTTAATTAAAGACTGGTGACTGACAGGCTGGTATTGTTACCTGGTGGCTACAGCTGAGCTAAAGGACAGCTTGAATTACAGCAAATGGCCATTAACTTTCCATACTGAGACCTGCATGAAGTCTCTGTGTTGTTGGGCTGCTGGCATGGGCAATCACCTCCCCCTCAAAGAGCCCTTCTGGTGAGGAGCACTTATTTCCCTGTGCCAGGACACCTGTGAGCAGCAGCCATGCCATGTCCCTGAGGTCAGAGCAGCCAGAACAGGACAGGCAGATCCCTGTGCCCAAGCACAGCACTGGTTCTCAGCTTCCAGCAGCTCAAACAGCCTGAGGGACAGCCTGGAGTTCCAGGTGTCAGCCAGAGCTGCCTCAGCTGGAAACTGGTCAGGTCTGAGCCATTGCTTTGGCAGCCTCCCTGTGCATAATGAGAGCAGGAGGAACCAGCAGTGAGAGCCTTTGCTTGCTGTGTGGGAGGGGAAGGGGGGGTTTATGGGGAAGTTGTGTTGGGGATTTTCCTACACTGGAGAAGGTGTGTCCTGGGCATCCTCCCTGGTGACAGCAGGCTACCTGTGGTGTCTCCAGACACCTATGGGGCAATGAGCTGTGATGGTACATGCTCGTGGCTGGGGATGCCTGGAGTTCTCCCCCCAGAGGTTCTCCCAAGCAGCCCTGCTGGCACCATCTAAGCACCACAGCCTTATTAACATGAGAGTGCACCAAGCTCACAGCTTACATAATTAGCAACAAGGGAAGAGGAACTGGCCCTGCTTTGCTGCTCAGGGCACAGTGACCCACAGCAACCTTGCCTGTGCACAACCAGCAGGGCCAGTGCTGTATGAGCAGCCCTGCTGGGCAATGCTGACCCCTCTGCAGACAGAATCAGCTTTGCAGTCACACTGCTGCTGACTGGGGCTGGTTGGTCACCAGCTGTGTTTGAAAATACACTCTAAAGGTGCAGCTACAAACTGGCCAGACAAGGGCAGTGAGCTGAGCTTAGGCTGGCTGAAGGCAGTGGGGGAGCACTCACCTGGAGGGGTGCTGGAATGGCTTCAGGTGGAGGATGGTGAGGAGCACTTTTAAGCACTGAGACCATGTAACTTAATGCCGTGGGGGAAGTCCAAACCATCCCAGCTGAATGCCATTTGACTCTAAGTGCAAGGAGGGGAGTGCCTCCTTGGGGACACAAACCCTCACTGCCAGCTGAGCTGCTCCAGCTCCATCACTGAGGGCACTGATGTCTCACTCACTCACCAGCAATTCCACTGGGCCAGCTGGGAAATGGGACAGTCAAATGTATCTTATGGAGGGTCTTTGAAAGAAATTAAAAAGTCACTCAGGTACCTGTAGAGTTTTGCCACAGGAGTTGCTACATACTGCACACAAGAAATGTGTTTATACTGCTGGTCATCTCTTATACACAGGTGTTTAGTGGGTATAGCTTGGGCACCATATTTGATTACAGGATAATTATTTCTTTCTGAATGTCACAAAGAATCAGTTATTGGTTACCTCTTCATATTTGTTATAATCTCTCCAGAGCTGCTCTATGTTTATCATGGGGTTGACACAACCACGCTGGTAAACCCTACGGACAGCTGTGATCCTCTGGTTTTCTGCATAAGATCCTACTGCTTCTCTAAACAGTGGGGAGAGAGAGCAATGTCAGCTATGACAGGTCACAACTGGCAGGAACATCAGCATTGCATTAACTGAGCTTTAAAAAAGTGAATTTTCAGGTACTTACACGCCTTTCAAAAAATTGATGTAATCCACCCAGATCTAGGTGAGAAAAAATATTACATATAGTGAAACCAATGGTTAGCTGTACTTGTCATAAAGTTAGAAAGAAAATGTGTTTTGATTAAGAAAACATACCTGGTATGACATGATTTCCATGCCAATCTTATCCAGAGCAAAATCATATGCCTGAGCCATTTTTTCTCTGAGGAAAAGAACCACAAAGACCATAAAGCAAGCGTTTAGTATTCAAAAAATTCTTTATTTAAGAGTATTCTTTTGTGCAGCAAATTCTAACCAAACATCAAGGAATGAGAAATATCATTCAACAGCTGAGAGCAAAAATTGGTATTCAGATAGCTTTAAATTCCTTATTCAGATTCTGTTGGGGTTTTGGTTGTTTCTTTTATTCAATAATTATTTAAATCCATTGGTGGCAATCCAGCATTCTAACAGTTCCTGGCCCACCCCAAGTCAGTGGAAATCCACGAATACGACATGAAGTTGAGAAGAAACCAACTGCTCTCCACATCTTCTCAGCTGACAGATGCACCCATGGTTTCTTACTTTTTCCCCTCAGAGTTCCCCAAACCTTTTTGTAATTCTCCAGGAACCCCAAAAGGCTGGGACAATTAGGAGTAGCTCCCTTGTGTGGAAACTGCCCAGAATACTTCACATGATTTCTTATTTCCCCCAAATTCAAAGTATTTTCCCTCAAATTTAAAATGTTTACAGAACTTCCTTGGTTAAGTTTCAGTCAAAGCTGGTTTTTCTCTCCCCAACTTTTCTCCTAGTTTCCTTTATTCAAACACACTTCTGTACCTTATTGCCTCCTTGACCACATTAACAGGAGAAACAGAGGAAAGGCAAACTGAATAAACTGACACTTCTAAAACTGTTTCAGAACAGGCATGTAAAAATAAATTAAAACCCATTGCTTATTTTCTCTCTTAATGCATTACTCATTTTGCCAATGACAGTGCAAAGAAATTATGGTGGGCTGGGGAAGAAACAGTTTATAGATGCTGGAAGTCACTGGTATTTTTTGAAACTCAACCCACAGGAATATAAATAAGCAAAATGTAATAACTGAAAAGGGATGAAGATTAACATACCCCAAAATTCTGACACCCTAAATTTTATGACTTTTTTTATGCATTCCAAAACTTCCTCCAATCCCTGAGCTCTTTACTGCTATTGGTCTCAGCTGGAACCAGTGCTAAATTTTGTGGAGACTAAACAGGACACTGATGGCAAGGACAAAGAGGAAGAAATGTTTTCCAGGTTTTTCAGGTTTTTGGTTCAAGCACCAATCCCATCTGCAGGGAACTGGCATTGATACACCAGCTCCTCCGCTGCTCTTATCCCATCCTGTTAGAGGAGTCCAGACTAAGGAACCAATTTTACCCAGCAAACTCAATTAGAGAGACTTTAATGTTTTCTAAATTATATATTAACCCCCAACAGAAAATCCCCAGACAGATTTGTCACCCAGGTTTCTCCCCATCCCCTGGTCAAAAATCAACAAGAGATCCACCATAAAACTAGAATAATTCAGAGCAACTCTGGGAACTTACTTGTAACTAGGTAGCTTCCCCTTGGTTTCTCGTACATAGGAAAGGTAACATTTCCATAAATCAATGTGTAAAACCTTCATAAGGCAGCGCTGAAATAACTGTTTAATACATCAAGAAGACGTGATCAGGATTCCAGATACAGAAATTAGGTTTCTACTTTTAAAGCTATACAAAATTAATTTAAATAACCCTTCTAATTATGATTGAGATTTATAAGAAATAATAAGTTAAACTACTCATTCTTTTATTTAAAGCATCTCCATGCTATGCAGGGGAACTGGAGAGAATTAAGCAGAGAATTCCCCTGCACACTTCACTGATTAGAGCTTGGCAGCAACAGCAAGTCAACTTTAGTGATACTTTTTATCTGTGTTTCACACTCAGTGACAGCTACAGCATTTTTTCCAATCTGATTTAGCCCAATCACAAGGTACTTGTTCTTGTTATAGAGGTATATTACATATATTAATATGACTCACCTTTTCCACTTTGTCATAATTTTTTGCTTTAATCTACAGGGAAGCAGAAAAAAAACAAATCACTTAAGAAACTATTTTAGAATAGTAGGAATATTTTCTTCATACAGTACTATAGCATTCCAGTTTGTACTTTGTCTGCCTAAACTAATTACACCAAAACACCACATAACGTTGCAAAAATATAATTAAACATACAAAAGTCATGTACTTTGCTGAAAATTAACAGGTTTTTTATTTTTAATTCTTCAATTCCATAATGTAGGTACCAGTAGGTAAATCTGCTTTCTGGTTTGAACACCCAGACTTAGCCATTTATTTCAAGGAACCTGATGCATTCAGTGCAGGTATAGATTTAGGTACCAGAGGTTCTAGACCAAGAATTAAGGGTAAAATACTGTATTTACAGAACCACTAGGCTAATAAATTATTATACTTGAATATTCATTTCTCAAAGTGCACTTTGCTCCAATCTGCTGATGCTGAATAAGGGAATAATACCCATGGAGAACCTGTTTTCCCACAGCTGCCCCAGCCCTAGTGCTCCCTGGGAGGAGGGACCAAAGCACACTCACATGCCAGCAGCACCTTCATTCATTCAGACACACACCACAAGGGCAGGGGGTGAAATTCAGAGCCCAGCTAACAGGCTGCCTTTCAGACAGGACAAAGGAAAGCACATGAGGAGAGCAGAGTGGCATCCTGCATGGATTTGTTAGCTCCAGCTATGGTATCAGGCCATCTCTATAGATACATCCCGATGACCCAAGGAAAATCAACAATACCCTTAAAAGATACCTTGAAATAAAGTGCCTTTAATGAAATAAGGATTTGTTATGCTGTGTTGCATGTTTGTAAAGCATCCAACTTCCCTTTTAAACCTCCCTGCTCTTTGTTCACTGAGAGGATTCCCAGCCTTTATTGTGGTGTGGAACACAAGCACCTCTCCATCTCCCCGAGGAGCACAGTGTAGGCAGCAAACAGCACCCTTTGCACCAGGGATTCATGATTTCAGTTTATACCATTCCCACTCCAGAGCACAGCTGAATTGTTAATGGAGGCACCAGGAGACAGGGACTGCAGGAGATCTAAAATAAGAACACCCCTCCTCCTGTTCCCTGAGCATCTCTACTTCTGCAACACCCTGGGTCTGAGAGGCTTAAAAGAGCCATCCCCATCTCTCTCACTCCTGAGAAGATCAATTAAAAATGAGAGAACTGAAATAATATTGAAAAAAACTTTATTGGCACACAGGGCAGGCTGGACCCTTGTCTGTATGTCTGTACCATACTGAACTGGAGTGGTATCCCACCCAGGCTGAAAGAATTCCACACAATCCAGGATGGCAGGAAGGTAAACCTAATTGTGTCTTGCAAGGAGTCTCAAAAAAAAAAAAAAANTTTACTTCATCCTTCTTTGACAGGATGACATTTTTACTTCATCCTTCTTCTCCCACTCCCTGAAATCTCCTGCTATCCTTGGCTGAGTGAAAAAGAACAAATGAATCTTGGTTTCAATGCCTTAGCACACAGGACAGCTGCCTGCACCTTCTTTCCCTTGTACTTAATTCAAGTAAAACTTTCAACAAGATATGCAAGATTTTCTTTTTTTAACAGAGTGAGATAGGAGATAGTATGAATTCTTTTGTGAAAATTAAATAATTAATTCATGGCTCTGGCACTGACAAAAGGCATCACCCTCTGGTTATTCTGTGACAAGAGGAAAAATAATTTTTAAGAGCTCAGAAGGAAAAGGTGTAAGCAGACAGGGCAAAAAATGAGTTGCCTCCCAGGTGCAGCCAGGTAAACAGTGTCAGCAAGTTTAGCAGCTCCTGGCAGCACTGTCACCAGGCAACATCAAAGGATGGAGCACAAGGAATATGTATCAATTAGACTGCTTGCACTTCCCAGGACCAAAGGCCTTGAAAAGAAAACTACTTTGCTAAGAAAAGGAGGTATATTCTTTATTTGCATGGGTTATGACTCAAAGCAAAATATTTGCTATGTGATTATCATATATATGAAAAGCTGCTGACCACATCTGGACTTCAAGTCAGCGTTCTGTATTTGTTAAATCCACACAAGGGGTTTGGTATCTAAAAATTCAGAAACCTTGGTAGCAGTGGAGTTAGGAGGCTGGCAAGCAGAAGGATTTAAGAAGAAAAGCAAAGCAGTATTGGCCAAAGCTTATTGGATCTCTCAATGGAAAAGTGTGGAAGAGGTTTTACAGTGACTTCTGTGAGCCAGANCTCAACTATGACAGAAAAGCATCTGTCCTGCAGGAATCTGCATTTCTTGGCTCACCACTCCCAAGCAAACACCCTGGCAGCCCCGGCTCAGGGAAAGCCCAGCACCACCCCCAGCAGGGGCAGGTGCTGCCCCCAGGACCCATCACACATTTCTTGGTTTTCCTATGACAGACACTGGAACAGGCAGTGATGAGGTGTGGGAAGGCATTAAAGAACTGACATTAATACTGTAATTTTGTCCTTAAAAGACAAACATAAAGTCAACTATAAAGACACTTACAGCAGCTTATCCTCCAGTTTCTAAGGCTGCCAGGATTGCTATTCTGACTGCTTTAATTCAAGGGGCAGGTCTAACCCTCACAAGCTGACACAAAGGAGTGGCTCCCCCACAAATCCGTCTCCTACTCAATGAGCTGAGGGATATGCTCATTCCAAGGTAAAATCCATGTAATGAGTGTCTCCCTTCCACCCTTGAGGACTACACAAAGACCACCCAGTCTGACCAGCTATGCTTGGACACGCCTGTAGCAAAACACACCTGAACCTGCCCTCCTCTGCCCATGACAAGGAGAAAATCCGCCTGCTTTGCTAGAGGAGTAACTTTAGATTTGATGCTCCAATAAGAAATTTAAGTCACTTCTGTATCATCTTTGTACAAGATTAATTCGTAATAGAAGTCAAATTTCTTCCCAGAATACACAATGTAATTCCCTATAATGAGCTCCACAAACACTGAAGGGCAAAACTTAATCCATAAATTACACAGCACTTCACCCTTTTAAACAGACTTTTACAAGCCACATGAATCATTTATGATTATGCAAGGCAATGATGATTTTACTAATCTAGAGACTTAATACTAGTTCTAGTTGTCTGGCAACATGTAACACAAGCCTAAAAAGCATCCCTATTTTATTTTAACCTCTTCAGCTTTCCACCAAGCTCCTAAGGAAGCACAGTTAGTATGTGATAATTAAGGACAAGCATGCTTTATTTCTATATCCCAACTCCATTTTCTTTCTATCAATTGTTACTTTCCAGGGGAAAAAATATTTTCTCCAGCAGAAAATCTGACGTTCCCTCATTCACTCCCTCCAGCTCTCCCCTTGGTGAGGTAGATCCTCTTGCTCTTGCCCTCACTGCCCCTGCACTACTCTCCAAGTTTTTTTAGTTTTTTTGGACCTGAAGAGAAACACTCTGCACCCCTGAGACTGCAGCAGCTGGTGAGGGACAAACTGGGAGAGAAAGAAACACCACAGCTACATGGGTGTCACCTTGTTGAGGATTTTCCTAAAACCTGGTTTTGTTACAAACACTAAAAGGCATGCAACATCCTTATTGTTTGGGTTAAAAAAAAATACACAATATCTGTTTCACAGTACAAAATTACAACCAGAGTCTAAATATATATATTTGGAAATATTGCTTTTGTTAACTGAAGGGAACTCATTGTGAAAGACCTATATTCACTGGCAGTTACACGACTGGGTAATAGATAAATAAAATTAACATTTTAAAAATAAGATCAGACTACACAAGATTTATCACCACTGAATCCATTTGTGTTGACCATTTGCTTTTTTTTTTTTTCACATCTTGATTGTTAGGGTGAAATCATCAAGCACAGTGGGGTGCAATTTGGGTCTCTAGCAGTACAGAACTGTGGGTGTAACAAAATACATTCACATTTCTCTGTCTCCAAAGTACAGGCTAGGCACCACAGCAGTTCAAGCTGTTCAGACCACCTCAAAGGAGCAGCATTTGAAAGGATGGAGATGCTAATTCTCTGTTCCATCTTCAGCACATTCAGCATTTTGCTGTTTGCTGAGGCTCCCAGTCAGTGACTAATTGTGTGAGTGAGCCCTTAAGGTGACAAACTCCTTTTCCTACAGCTCAGGGAACAGCAATGGCCTTTGCAAACAGCAACCCAAGCTCTGCCCAGGCACATGAAATGCAGAAAAAAAGGCAGGGCTAGCACTGCACTTCCCCGGGGTCATTAACCCAAGGAGGCTGGACTACCACTGTCTAAAACTGGATGCAAAACTTATTCTATGTATGCTGAACAAAGCATGTATTTCATTTGTGACAGATATTCCAAATCCTTTCTTGAAAAACATTAGCAAGTGACTGCAGATGCAATTTCTGTAATATATTGTTTTGCTACAATTTGTACCAGATAAGGCTTGAATTATTAGGTATTTCTGCTGTCTTCATTCAGAGTTTTAATATTCCTTGTGAAAATACAGCTTTTATCTTGCTATTAGTAAAGCCTGCAAGGAAGAGATAGAGTATACTGACCATGGGAAAACTCATTTTCTCAAAAGGCAGCAAGATGAGATTCCACATATTTTCATTCAGAACTGTGATTTTTCACATTCATCTGGTTATATGTTTCAATTTCAAAGTCTGCCATAAAATGGGACTTGAAAAGTTACTCTGAATTGAATGCCTCCAACTACTATTTACAAGGACTATGTCTAGAGCTTCCAGAACCATGGCATCAAAATTTAAAAGTCATGTTGTTTCCACTAGATATATCATGTGAAAAACAGGATTCACTCACAGCTACAAAAAAAAAACAACCCAGCTGTAATGTAGAGGGGGAAAAACCCCACTATCTGCTTCTGCAATCTGCTTCTGAGGAAACCTAAGAACAGAATATTTCAGTGGGAAGGAACCTACCCTGATCACCCAGCCCCACTTCAGGGCTGACAAGAGGCTCAAGGATGTTCTTAAGGGCTAAATTACACTTAAATGTAATTTACATGTCCAAATGACACTTAAACCCCAGGAGGCTCTGGGCATTGACCACTCCCTGGGAAGCCTGTCCCAGTGTTCCACCAGCTTCCTGATCCCCACCATCCTTGAGGTGTCACATACACTGTATTTATAGTTAGGTACACTTTCAATTTGCTCACAGTATTTAAGAATAAAAAACTTTACAGTAACTGGAATATTGGCCCTGCTAATGAAGCCAAGCTGCAGTTCTGTAAATCCAATTACCAGTTCATATCCTGCACTCAAAAATAGTTGAACAGGCACTTACTGAACAGATTGTGAGAAAGCTGACTTTTAATAGCAAAATTTCAACAGAAAAAGCTGGTCATGCCTACAGGAAAAATGATAATTAGGAAATGAAGGGCAGCAATTTTCATAAGGAGCTAAGTGGCAGAAGGAAATGGGGACAGGGCAGTGGCAGAGACAGAGCCACTGCATGAATGGGCAGTAATAGGCAAGACTGCTCCTCACTCTCTTAACTTCTTGAAAATTCTCATTACAGCTTCATCACCCCAAGCCTTTAATAAAACCTGCAACAGCCTTCAGAAACAATTAACCACAGCATATCAGGCTAACACACTCGACCAACATCTCTCCTCTCAGAGGCAGCAGCCTGGAGAATCTCTGCCTGAACATCTCCCTCACTGACTAATGGCAGAAATTAGACTGAAGACTTGAAAAGGCTATTTCTGAAACTGCAAACATAAAAGTAGATTTATCTGGAAGTCTGGGAAAGAAAGGAACCCAGGGGGCCTGAGGGTGGAGAGGGAGTAGCTCAGAGCAGAAGGCTTTGGAAAAGGGTGCAAAAGAAGAACTTGTGAAATGCCCCTCTGCAGACAGAGTAACATTCCCTAGTTAAACAGTGTTAAGAGTCATTCTTAATCAGAAAAACTATGTAAACAAATAATTACCAACTTAAAAAATCTGCAAGTGGAAGAAGTATTTTTGTTTAATCTATTAGACTGAAAGACCCAGTACCTTTAATTTTCTGATGCATCAGGAAAGGAATCAATCCATACAAATACTTGAATAGAAAATGCTTAGGTATGAGCACACTGCATTCCAGAAGTGCAGTAATACAAGGCCTGAGAATATGGACAACCTCTTTGTTACTTACAGTAAACACTGACCTAGAACTGATGAAGGATTAATGCACTGCAGAAAATAAACTTTGCTACTAATAATATAATTTGGAATATAAAAGAACCACCTACCCCATCTAATTCCTAAATACCTACTCTAGTGTAAAGAGCAAATGCTTCACTAACAAATAAGAGCTCAGAGACAGAGCTACTAAAACTAGCAACTGCGCTTTGGTTTACACCTTAGTGCAATTTGAATAATTTTCACAGATAGACAAATCTGCAGGAGTAGCATCTGCCTCTACCCCCTTACAAAAAAAATGTTGGCCTCTTGGTCCTGCAGGGAGGGTCTTCCTTCATGTTAATATTTTGAAAAGAATGCATAATTTTCAGGCACCACTCTCAAGAGACTAGACAGAGGGTGTACAGAGAAATATTTATTTATAAGCTGCCTTAAAAAAAAAAAAAAACATTGGTGACAAAACTCTTCAGTGACTTTTCTGACCGGAGAATGATTCTGAATTGCAATCACTGATTCACTCCCTACTTCATTTATTTTGGACATCAAATACATCTCTTTTGTTTTTAATCTGATTATAAAAAAGAAGCAATTTCCCATGTGTCTTTTCTCTTTCTTCCTATCTACAGCATCCTACTGTTAGTTATCTCTTCTCATTTTGGAGTTTTACTTTCTTTCCAGAACACACCTTCATTAGAAAAACCCCAAATGCCCCCCACCCCAATTTGCAGTTATGTTTAAACACCAAGCCCACCTGTTATTACTTGCACTGCTATTCTTCCTGACTAACTGAGCCCCAGTACTGCAAACATCTCTCACAGATTAGGAGTGAAGCTGCAGAAACAGCCCTTTTAAGTCATGATGAAAAGCACACTCCGTGCTCTTCAAAACAAAAAGACAGAGAGTGTCACTTCTCTGTTACTTTACCACCCTACAGCTCTGACATTTAAAAATTGTCCAGAAATTGGGGGTGAAGAAGAGAATTGCTCCATGTCCAAGTTTTCTTTTCCTGTGAGTCTACTGAACTGGCTGGTCTTTGATGAAGCTCCCAGATACACAGCTCACATAAGCGCAGCCAGCTTTTTATCCTTGCTCTGTTTCTACCCACTCTTTAATATGTTCTCCAACTCAGGAAAACCATTACCTTTTTTTATTTAGGCAATCTGCCCATTATGAAATGGAATGTAATATTAGCTGTATGAAGTAATTTACAAATGCTAAGCACCCACTACGTTCTAGCCAGATCCTACTTCATAACCAGATTCTCAATCTCATTTTAATGAAAAGTCAATTTTCAACATGCCCCATGGCTTGTAATTTCCTTTTCAATTTCACAGTCCCTTTAAGCCACAGGGGAGAACACCACCCCACATTCACAGCCCTGCAAACTTGCTTCCTTCTCAACTTAGGCATTTGGGATTTTCCTGTGTGCTTTAGTTCACTTCTGCTGCTCATCCCTTTCTCAGTGTCTTTTGAACTTTACATAAGCAGTGGGATGTTCTAGGATGTATTTTTGGATAGCTAACATTCCCAGATCTACTGGGATCCTTTGCAGTCCTTAGGAAGCGTGCAAAGCAGCAGTGATTTTCCTCCTAGAATTAATTTTTTATCATTTAACTCTCAAATTATAGGACTCAAAAGCACATCTGGCACCCATGCATTGCAAGATAATCTCTAACATGACAAAATGCAATGAGATAAATTAAAGATTTGCAGCCTTAGCTGTTGGCCAGATCACTGAAGTTAAAAAGGTTCATTAAGAAGGAAGCCTAAAACCAAGGTATTTGGCCCATCTCATTGGGCTAGAGATCCCTAATTTGTAAAATCAGACAAATTACACCATTTGTCTACTTCAATTGCTTTTCAAAAGAGAACAGGCCCTCAGCAGGGCCCATTGCAATTGAACACAGACACTCCCCTAATGCTTTTTTTCAGCTGATTTAATAAGATAATAGGCACCAGTGCCTATTATCTGAGGAGCACAGACCCACTGCAGTCTGCCAGTGCCACCAGACAGCCTCCACCCCATAATCCAAGCTGGAAATTCCTTGCAACATTCACACCTAAAAACAAGGCAGGAACAGACCACTGCAACAGATTACATGGAATAAAGGGTATGTGAGGCATCACTACCTAGGGGGAAAAAAAGCCAGTTGTTCCTCTCACCCCTTACAAGGCTGTAACCTAAGATTTCATTTAAGACTCTTAATTTGAAATCATTGTGTTTTCTCATGTCTATCAGAAATCAATGTCCATTACAGTAATGTACAGCTATTTAGAAAAATCATTCCTGCTTTCATTTTGCTGTCCTTAAATTCTTTAATAAAGCAGCAGTTGACTATGTCATTTGAAGTTATAGCTGGGGAAAATGGGGTGTTTTAGGGGCCACTGAGTTCCCCATTAGGTTTATAGTTTTATAATTTCTCACTATACTCATCACATGCCTACAGTTTTGACACATTCTTTTCAGATGAAAAGGATTTGCATAAAAGGGCAGGAAAGAGTCAGTTTAATAAGCATATTTTTTACAAACTGTCAGTTATAATATTTCAGAGAATTTGTTTTAGTAAAATATGGCTATCAAATAATAATAATTTTTATGGAAGAAATCTCTGTTCATTCACCAAGCATATGTTAAAAGTACCTGAGCAATTTACAATTTCAAAGAGATCTTACTTCCTAAAGAGATCCTAGAGAATAAAATTTTTAAAAAGATACACATCTGTAAGGCAGCCTCCACAGGGACTTAGCAAAAAGGGCTGATAGCCCAAATGAAGGTATCTTAAGACCAGAAAGAACTGCTGCCCTTTTGAGTGGTAAAATTCATTCAGTGGCCATGCATTCATGGCTCACATTTTCTAGCACAGAACTGGTCTCATAAAGGCTCTCCCCAGCAAATCCAGCCAAACAAGCAATTCTCCTAAGGAAAAGGAATACAGGTTATTCAAAGAATAAAAAATAGTACTTGAAGATGTAATTATGTCATCCAGCATAATCTTCTTACTCTTGTAATATTAGCAGAAGACCAGCTTGGCCTATTAGCAGAGAACAAATTGTTCTTAATATTTTGCCTCTGTTCTTAGAACATAAAAAGCAATTTTCCAATAATTTGTAGCAGAAATGGCCCAGAGAATGGTTCTCAAAACCATTAGACTGATCCTCAGCCTCCAGAAGTGCCTAAGGGCTCTCATGTCTGACCACACAAGCCACTGTCTCATCACAGGAAACCATAAATCAGAAATCTCAAAGTTAATAGTGCAGAATAATGCTCAGGCACAAGTAATTCTCTGCAACTGCAGCCCAGCATCGATTTGCAGCTGACAAGATGTTGTTTATTGTACATTGCATTACAAAATAAACCCTAGCAAAGGTAATCCACTAAACCCAAACCAAGCACACTTCAACTGCAGTGCTATGAAATGAATCTTTAAAGGAAGGCATGTGGTTCCTGGCTTTGCCATGGATTTCCTATGAAATCATCAAGAAACAGGATTATGTCAATCATTTACTAAACTAGGATAAGAATCTGCCTCAGATGATGACTGAGCTGCTTTTGGTTTACATTAATAAAGTATTCCTGCTGAAGTTCAGTTATTTTTCTAATATAGACAGCTGCCCTCATAAAAAATCTTTCACACACGTCTGTCAGACATCAAGAAAATTCCCCTATGTCTTTTTTGAAAATGCACATTCTTAATCATAACTACTGGGAAATCTCATCTATAATATTAAATTAATATTGGAAAAGGAAAGACTCTATCTGAAGAGTCAATCACAGAATTAAACACCCAGATTTCTGTCTTTTGGCCATGAAGAGAAAACAGAATTCACTATGAAAACAGCATTCAGTGGTAAAACAGTTTCTTTCAAGATAGGAGTTTTACTGCAGGGTCCTCTCAATATCTAGCTACCACATCTGGACTGATCACCAACAACCTAATTCGAAATCATATGAACAATGCAAATCTTTTTGGTAAAAACTTGATCCAAAAACTTTCCATGGATAGGCTCTGCATAACTGCTCTGGATCCTCTTTGCAGAATACTTGAGTGTAATTACTATCCTAGCTAATGAGACTGCTTGTATTACAAACCCCTCAAGTTTCTAGAATATTTAAATGCTATACTGCTTTTCCCCTTAAACACTGTACAAGCAGAGTTTTTAAAGTGGGTTCCTCTTCTCCTTCCCTAAATTTCAGCTTCATGCCCTCAAAGGTTAGAGCTAAGCCTGCTCAACTTCCACCCATGGGAATTTATTCAAAAAACAGGATCAAGACAAAAATATTGGTATAGCTACTTTTAAATCTACGAGTTGATGTTAGTGCTTAGATAATAAGTGACTTCACATTTGAATAACTGGCTACGTAGAGATGCACTGAAGTTGGAAAATAAAACCACAGATCACACATCCCCATGCTTTAGAAATGAAATGTAGGTGACACTGCCACTGAAAGCTGAGAGGGGTTAGCTCTACACTGAAGTCTTTTAATTTTACAGGTCAACTCAAAATGACTGACACTTTATGTGAGGTTCCTGTTTGCTTGTGGGCTTTTTTCTATATACTCTGTGCTGTCAGAATTATAGAATTAAAACCCATTTAAGTCAGCTGCACTTCTAAGACAAAAGACTTGTAAAGACAATTCATTATGTTGTTCCTATGTGAAATTCACTGGTGGTGGGTTAGCAGAGAGAAGAGCTGCTCTGAGGTCAGATTTCCATCTAACAGTCGTGCTAACATTCATTTCCCATGCAGCCTAGGTAGGTGCATTTGCAGCTTATTTCACCTGTTAGGAGGAAGATGAAATGCAGAAGCCCATGATAAAAGCAGTACAGAAACTCACAGCCCTTGTAGCCTGAACAAGAGATATGGAACACCACTGACCTCCCAGTTTCCTCCCACCTATCCCCCTCTCAGTACATGGAGAAGAAATACCAGGAGTCAGAGTCACACATTTAAGCTAAAGATTCTGATTTTGAAATCATGAAGAGAAACTGGCACAGGTAAACCCCTAGCCTTGACAAAGGTCAGCCTTGACCCATATGCTAGAAAAAACACCTGCTTACTGACCAGAAATGTGCTACTTTTACATACACAGTACACAACAAATAAACACTGCTGGCAGTTCTGCCCCCTCCGCTAGAGAACACTCAAAACAATTACAGCTTCTTTGCAGTAAACCCTGTTTGGTATTAAAAATCTCATTTATTGGTTGCTTTTCACAGGGAAAAGTGTGTTTTCTTCTGCACCCCACCACCACCAAGTGCTGGCCATGGAAAATGAGACACATAGTAGGAAACTGCTGTTTTGAGAGAGCAGAACATCTGTTTATTTTGATACTTCTCTCCCCTACCCCTCTAACCAAGCATCTTGGGGCTTTTCTGCTACAATTGATCATTCAGAAGCCCATGGTAAAGTGTTCTAAAACTTTCTCCAGAAAAGAGCCTCTTCAGTAGATGAACAGCAGGCAATTATTTGATTCAGGACTTGACTTTGACTCCTAGGCTAGGTGCATTGTTATGTAAATACAGAATACATTCAGACAGCACTTGCATTACAGAATGCTGCAAATGCCTGCAAAGAGAAAATTAAAGCATAGTGTTAAAAATGGTATGTAGGCTCCCAGCTAATTTAATTTGCACAGAAGCACATGAGGGATCTCAGAAATCCCAAGATAGCTCCTTTTTTTTCTATTTTGCTGCTTTAAGCTAGGATGCCAAGAGCAGGCTTGATATAAAAACACCAAGCACACGTCAATACCAAAGCACTCTGTAAAAGTGACACGTAACTAACACAGCAGCTTAACTGCCAACCTCCAGCACTGGCAGAAAGTATTCTGCTAAGTACAAAACAGAGACTTGCTACCAAAACATAATGTAAGCCCTCTAGATTGAGAAGGTGCAGCTCCCAGCAAGGCAGCCAAGGTTCCCAAGAAAAGATGTGGATCTCCCCAGGTCCAAACTTGAGGCCAGCTTTGGAAGAGAACGGTGCTTGGCAATGGTGCTCGGCTCGGTTTGGGCGTGTGTCATCATGGTGATGTAGCAGCCTTAAAAAATCCACTCTGGAGGCTCAGCAACACGGTGAAGCATCACCACAAAACCTCTGTGATGGACTGAGTCAGTCAGCACTTGAGAACTGACTTCCAGTACTGACTGCAGCAGAAATCTCAAACACAGCTACCACCACAGGGTTCAAGCAGCTGCAGCAACTCAGCAGGTGCTCAACATTTCTGTGCATTAGAGGCAGCACAAAGGTACACTCCAAGAGCAGTGAAAAATGTTTGACTGTGAAGCCTGTGCAGAAATGACAGACTGACAGAAGTTTAAGGACACCTCCTCAGGGCAGGGTCTTCATTTGAGTCAGACAAAAGATCAACCAGAATTAGCAAACTTAATTATTTGAAAACATCAGCACTTTTCTCACTGGCAAATTAAAAAACCCACAGCTGACCTTATTCATGACTTTTCTAGGGGTAAGCCCAAACTTTGGAAGCATCAGTAAAATGACAAATAAATATGCCTCTTTTCTTTGGTAAATAGCTGATAATGCAACAGTAATTTTTTTTAACAGCTACGACTACTAGCAAGAAACTTACCTCCACTTGCTTAGTGACAGAAAAAATATTCCTGAATTCAAGTCTGTCAGCTAATTTTAAAGTTCCACAGTATTTCCCTTTTAATACCCATCCTGTACACATACAAAAAACTATGTGCTTTTGTGTATCAATCTGAAATTGAATTCCCCCCTGTCAAAAAAAGCGAGGCCTGAATTAAAATTTAGTCCCATCTTATGTGGGAGAACTTAAATTTTTATCCTGTAACAATAAATCATACTGTCTCTTTCCTACTCAGGCTTACAAGCACTGATATTTTATCAAGAGCAAATACTGTGGAATATTCTGAGGTGCTTGCCCATCCTACTCAAGTACTCCTGTGCAGAATTTCAGTCAAGCTAAATTTATTGATAAAATTTCCCTGGGGAACAGTAACTGGTGGACAACAATCATGGGCAAGTAAGGTACCAGGGCAGCAATTTCTTTCTTAGGGGGTGGAGTAGGGGTGGGGACCCTACTCTGCATTTAGCTTGCACCCACTGCACTTCTTCAGGTGACTTGGACTAACAAGTCATGCATTTGGGATATTAAAGAGTGCATTTTTACAAAAAAACCCTTAAATAGCTAGTAGGGTTTTCCAGGGCACCTATGTGTGCTTTTAAACATTTATCCCTGTCTATTTAGAACCAATCCATTTGAACTTTTTGTAATTATAAATGAACTGTACTTTCTCCTAGTCATTTTTTATCCAACTATCGGCCATCATCACATGCAGTAAGAATATCCTGCACAGTCCTGCAATTAGGCAGAATTTAAAATTCCCAAAGCCACAGTCAGTCAGGACCAGAATGACAAAATTCCCCCACAGTGAAATGAAACCTGCCAGACTAAGGCTCTCCGTGTAGGGCCTGCTGTTCTGGTCCGGTATGAAGGAAATGTTTCTTCATGTATGAACCTGGCTGCACTGTCAGGCTGTGCAGGGACACTTCCAAAGCACACTGCTGGTAACTAAAACTATTAATTACTCAATGCCAGGGAAAATCTTGGGAAGGGGTCAATTGACATAGCTGGTGGAAGGAAAACTGCAAACTAAGTTTCCAAAAGCAAATGTGCTACAAAAGCAATTTTTGTGAACTTATTCACTGTCACTCATCTTCAGCTTGTATTAATTGTGTATTAGAAATGCTTAACACCTTCAAGTAGCTGTAAGCCTACATATATTAAATGACCATCCTTCTAGCCCCTGCTGCATTAACATCAAAAGCAAGGCTGCTTGTACCTCAAGGTCCTGCATGTTGTAATGAACTCTTCTAAGTATCTGTGATACAATATGAAAGAGTAACCTACAGAGACTAACTAAACCATGTGAAACATGAAAGTTTAGAAGAAATTAACTCAGAACTGTTTCTACAATATAGTGCCCACCACAGGCTGTTAAATGTGCTTGCACACTTTACAGATGCAATACCATTACTAACCAGCAGCTATTCAATTATGCATAAGCATAATTTAGAGATAGCAAGAGTACCAGATTTCTTCTGCAGTAATTACAATGTTAAAAAGTTTGTCATGGGATTAATTTGAGATTTATTTTTTAGATCAAATCAGCAGTTACATTTCATTACTAGGGAATCTCCCCCCCAGTCCCCTTGCTGCCCCATCTGAAATGGTCAGTACAATTGTGGCACTGAAAGAACATGTCTGAGCTGTGCAGTGACAGCTTCTTGCCAAGGCCTCCTGGGACCTCCTCATCATCTGAAAGATGAACTGCAAGCACACATTGGAAGATACAGCACCCAGCAATCCCTGAGAGTTCACAATTCTTACACTGAATATACTCCTGCATCTCCTCATAAAAACACACAAACCCAAAACTGTGGTGGGTAGGTAGGAATGGAGAAAAGGCAGGCCAATACTGGATTCAAGACAACAAAAATAAAGAGAAAATCCAGCTCTATCTTCCCACTCCTTTACACACAGCCCCAAGGCATGTTTTTGCACTCAGACTGAAGCTGCAGATAAAAAAATAATTTTCATTGAAATTCTAAATATATTCTACATACATTCTTTTTCTAAGTACCTGTAAACTTTTAGGTAGCCTGCATAAATTACCTGTAGACAATTTGCACTGATAAGCTCACCCACTCCTATTCCTATTCTATGATTTAAAAAGAACATTATGCTGTGTGACCTTATAATCTAAACATATCTATACACACATGAACACAGATGCATATCCATAGTCTGAGAGATTCCTCAGGAATCCACAGGCATGGAACCTATAGCAAGTCTTCATTTAACCATAAAAATTAAAATAATCAAAATCCTAAATTAAGAGAACCTTCTAAACATAGTTTGATGTTCAAATGCAGTTCCACTGAACACAATGAAGTTAGCTTTCATGCTAACTTCCTATCTGTTTTATCTGCAGGATAGCACATATACACCTACAAACCTGCCACCCCATTTTTGCAAATCTAAATTTCAAACAGACTCCATTTTTATTTTGTTTAAACAGTAAAAACTGTGCTTGAAAACCCATACTTAGAGGGTGAACAGCAGCTGAAGGAAGTTGACTTTGTTGCAGTCCGGACATAGAAAATACTATAAACTGAACAACTAGGCATTATTTTAGTCCAAATGCAAGACCCAAAATGTATTTTAAGCAATGTATTCATTCTCACAAAAACCAACACAGAAGTATCAGATTGTTTATAGCAAGAATGTACAGTCATGTCTTGTTCTAGTTTCACTGGGTAGTTCTGACTCTCTATTTCAAGCACTAACGCAAACCATGAATAACTGGACTGAGTATCTTGTCCTCATTAGAATCTCTGTTTCATCCAGAGATATTACAGGAATTGAAGGAGGTAAGACACTTGATCCTCCATCACGATATTAAACTTTCTAAATTAGCTGATTTAGAGGAATAGTTTGAATTAATTATAAAAACTATGTAATTTAAACACATGTACAAGCTGTTTTGCTGAAACTCAGAGCCAGGGTGAAAGCAGGAATAAAATTACCACATCCTCAGCATACTAACTCTTCTCCCTTTGGAGTACATCAGAGATGTTAAAGCTCTGAAAGCCTTGAACCCAGCAATCTACAAGAGCACTGGGTACAGCACCTGCCAAGAGATCAGCACTGTGTGCTCACTGGAACTGGTGCAAGCCAAGATTAATGCACAGCCCCTGCCACAGGGCTTGTCCAATCTGCTTTTAATGGAACAGAGACAGCCCAGCTGTTTACACTTCAGGTTAACAGTGAGGTCTTGTCTCAAGATGCAACAGGACTCCACCCTAGAGAAGTTATTACTGAAAACTGTGCACAAACTCAGTTAAAAAAGAACACCTTTCACTTATCTGCCTATCCTCAAAATGTAACATTTATGATGTTCCAATGAACCCTGGAAATGCTCCCATGCTTTTGTATCATGAATATTTGTCATTACCAAACCAGCTAAACCCCAATACAGATCAGATTCAAATTACTCTAAGATTTCCTCATGTGTAGTTAACTACATGTATATAATGTGCACAGAGCAAATGCTACCTGTGCAATGTTATACAGTTATGGACCAATGCATATTCCTCCTTCTCACTTTTGAATTGTTTTATGTAAGAAACAAAAAAAAAGTCATAGGATATTAGGTACACATGTCATTGCAGAAATCCAAAACTGTCACTGGATATGGAGCACTCATCATTCTGAAGACACTGGTGAGAAAAATCAAGATAAAAACAAGGGGGAAACCCAAAGGACACATGTAAATGAAGACCATTGGTACTAATAGAACACAGGAATGCCATGGGGAAGGCCTTGCTTCCACAGACCTTCCAGCTAAGAAAAGTCACTGGATTTCATCCCAGCCATGACTCAAAGCCTTCCCACAGTCAGGAAAGACATTCTGCAGCAAACAGTCACGTATTATTTTATGTAGTAGCACCAGCAGAGAAGGTTTAACAGAAAGTGTTCTCTCAACCATCATGCTTCTCAAAATCTGAATAAAGAACATCAGGAAACTCAACCAGCTGGCAGCTGGAAGAGATATAGAAAAGAATCAAAGATTACAATTACAGTTTCCCTCTCCCAAGCAGATGGAGAATCAATCCATAGTAAATACAGCATACACAAGAAACCTGTTTTTACTTCTGGTTCTTTCATGTTCACAGATAAGAAGCCCAAGTTTGTGCCTGACCTGACACACAGATTCCCCCCTCAAAATATCGAAGGATCAACAAATTACTTCAACAGAAGAAAGCACACAGTAAGTTTTCACTGTCCTTGTTACATTTGAAAGTGAGACTTCAGAAGTGTTGTGAATAAGAGCACACAGCTAACATGGCTAACAGGGATATCTTTCTGTCACCCCACATGGAAAGAATACAACAGAACAGGAAGTAGTTTGTGTTTATTCATGTGTAAATAGCAACAGACTATAGAAGAGGGTTCAGAGTAATCTCTTCATTAGGCATCGCTTCCACTTCAAAAATGTCCTAAAACTTCCCCACAGTATTTTTAATGATCAAATACAGCAAACAGAATTATGAAGAAACCCACTAATGTTGTACTGCACACATCTTCTCAAACTACAAATGTCAGTATGTGGGCAGCTTTCAGATATTACACAGCTTGTAGGACCAGGGGAACTATGCAAGATGTAGACACACCTGTATTAACACTTTGAGCAGAAAAGACAGGAAAAAGGTGCATTCACTTTCTAGTGCAAGTCTACAATAATCACACAGACAGAACAACATTTATTAACAGGAATGGAACAAGTCCACACATGAATAAGAAAAGATCATAAATAATACAGTTGTAAAAAAGATTGAAAATCTCAGACTGAGGCAGTCAAGACTGTGCAATATGGGTATTTGTACAGAGCACCTGTACAGCAGTTTCTCAGAGCAGAAGCTTACCATGAGAAATGTGGCTGGCTAGTGGGGTGGGCATGGATTATCATGGGGATGCCTTCCATTAAGAAATTCACTAAGATCAGCTGGTGATACGCACAATATGTTCAGTTGAAAGTACCACTAAACAGAATCTCAGGCAAGAAGTCTATTCTACTTTGACTTCTGATCTCTCCAACTTCATCCTGACAGAAGTCAGTTCCCATTTTTCCCCCAAGCAGAATTCTGGTGGTATGTACAACATTCTCCTTTCTGAATTCATAACCAGACTAAAGTAAAACAGGGGAAGAAAATGCTTTGAAGAAACACAGACATTTTAAACAAAAACAAGCATTTTTTCTAAATGGTTTTATTTACATTTTTCATATACAAGTACGTTAAATGATACATTCTGACTAGTATCCACACCAGTGTGAATTACATGGATTAAAGATACTGATGTATTGCATATGATGAAATGCAAAACAATCAACCCTAAGCTGTGGTCCCACCCCCTGAATCCTCACACAGCATCTGGTTTGTTACCAAGACATTTAAAATTCAAAATGTCCATATGAAATAGAAGTTATCTAAACAAATGTATCCGGTTGCATTTCTTTGCAATAACACAGGAGTCTTACTTGCAAAATTCTCAAGACAAAAAATACATATTAACAGCCAAACCTTTTACATGCACGTTACCAGCTCTGTATTTATTGTTTCTAGACTTGGGCTACTTGTCACAACTGTCTTCTGGATATGATTTTCATGTCTTTAATTATTGCAACCTTTCAATCCCTACTAACAATGTTCAAAGTGACCAGGATATAATGCTGTACACTCAAAAAAGGTAAAAGGTGTGGTGTGAACTGGCCTGAAGCATTCAGGACAATTAGAGAGGAAAGTTTCCATTCAGAGTAACTGGAACTAAAAATTCCTTAGATCATTAAAAAAATACTGCAAATATCTGAATACAGTTTAATAAATGTGCCTAAGAGGATTTTCAACCTGGTGATTTCTCAAAGGAAACTAGCAGAGAAAAAAAAGACAACTTCAAAAGCTTGCTTCAGAACTACTGAAGTATTTATGACCCTGGTAAAGTAAATGTTCTTTCATGAGCATGAGAAGCATTATCAGGTCTTTCTGTATCTAAAAGATGGTTCAATCACTCAGTGACAAAGGAAATAGTAACAGACAGCTGGGCCTATGGGATCATAGGGTATTAAACTGGATTTATTTTCACATTTCTGTAGCACCTTTTAGGCAGGTGCCAAAAGCACTTTAATCACTAAAGCAGCCTCACAACAACCCTGTGAGGTAGGTAGGTATCTGTTTCATAATGGCAAACAGGTTAAATAACTTACCCAAGGAGACACAGCACATCAGCAGAGCAGGCTAGAGTCCAGACCGTGTGATCTATCAATTTAATATTATGGCACACATGGGGCTGAGACTTAGACACTCCTTTATACAACTGTGAAAGAGGCACTGCCATGTGAATCAAGTTTTCTGACAGGAGGTTTTTATGAGAAAGGTATCAGAAGAAAAGTGTACTTTAAATAACTAGAGAAAACAAGAGTTTGGGAAGAATAGCACTACTGTTCCACTTCTTAAATTTTAAGAGATGCAGAATAGCAAGTTAACTATTTTACTTGCTTAAATACTTATCAAATCCAAAACGCTACTTAGATGTTCAAATAGTATGACCCAAAACCAGCTGTGAACTGGGAGTTGTTTCATCCATTTATATTATTTCTAAGTCCTGTAATTCTTCTTTGAAGGTCAGAAGAAATAAGAACCAGTGCAAGAATACAAACTTTTTCATCAGTTTCAACTTTAATAGTGTAATTCCCATTAACAAACTGTCAAAGCATGCTCTTCCTAATTAATCTCCATGTTCTACTGACTACCTAACCAGTCACAATGCAGAGAGCAGAGCATAGAAATCAGTGCTTGGCACACAAAATGCTAAATGTGAAGTATTTGGTTACTTTAGCATGCTCTGTGTATCAGTTGTGGTGAGCTGGATGATACACTGAGTGCTGAGCACTGCTCTCCACTATATTCCACTAGGGAACACAGTCATACACAAAAAGCAGAACAGTCAGTGAGCTGAACAAACAGAGTCATAAAACCAAGAGGTAATCACAGCAGTAAGGCCTGCACTTACAAGTTATCCATTACAAAAGGAACTGGCACAAGCAGTTTTTGTTCAGATAGTTTATCAACAACTTCTACTGAAGACTGGAAGTGACTAAAGAGAACAGATTTGTTAAGTCAGACAAAAGGGAATTTAGACTTCTAACAACTTTGAGAGTACAGCTGTTAAAGGGCTAATTTCTTTTTTGTAAGGCCATTTTCATAACCCTCACCCTGGCTCATCTTCCAATATACCACAACTAGGTAACGTTATTCAGCTCTGATTTATGTCTCTCAGAGAGCAAAATTCTCTAGTGAAAGACAAGCTGCTAGAAAAGAACCTCCACTTCCCTCCCCCTTTCTGTCTTTCTGGGATGCAAAGAGGAAACGTTTTCATGTGAAAGAGTAAAATACCTGTTTTGACATCAGAGGAAATGCAGGTAACAGATAACTGAAGATTTTGCAATTTTCAGGTTTCAGTAATGAGGCAGCAAAAGTAAATTGAAAGCAGTGCTGGAGATCTACCACAGGTTTCTTTTACTAAGCCATGGCTAGAAAGTTATATACTTCTGAACAGCCCAAGAAAAGCTTTCTAGCAGGAGCAGACTACTAAAATTGCCAAGGAAAAAAGCTTTTGGAAAATATCTTTCTTATACTCCTTGTACACCTTAAGGCTGCAATAAAAGAAGCCTGAACAGAATTCCTCTACTCAGCCTTCAAAAATTAACTGAAGTCTTAATTTAAACACAGGGTTTAAAGAACGTTTGATAAAGCACTTTGATTTGAATTCACCCAGGTTGACTGTACAAACGATATGCAACTGAAAACAACATTAACAAAGGTGCTCAATTGTGTGAGCGTATTTTTCTTAGAGAGGAATTCGGAAATAAGTTATTTCAACTTATAGCTATATATGCTCACATATGCTTAAAAAAACCAGAAAAGCATATTGCTTTGTTCGTAAATTGGCCACTTCATCAGCTGTAATGTGTTACTGCAACTAGGAAAGTTGAAAATTAAGTCATAACTGGGATTTTAAAAATTTGGCTGTTAAGATAAAAGATAAATTTCTGAAAATTACCTTCTTACATTTCTTTCAAATATAACCCTCTTCAGGTGTAATCTCTACCGGAAATCTACAGTTCCTATTTTTCCATTGTTTTGAATAACAGAACTATATATTCCATTTCTCTAATATTTGAAGTGTATTAATAAGAAGACACACAAGAACTGATGATGGTTATGCCAATTCCTTCCCTCTCAGATTTACCTCATGTTCCCTGGTACCCATAACTGCTGAGGTGCTGATCTGCCCTCCTGGAAGGAACAGGTAAAAAATTCTGCCATAGACTGTTACAAGTTTGCCACTGTTAAGGTTTCTAAATCCTCTTAGATTATAAATTAGGGGAGGTGATGTCTGTCAGTTCATCTCTGAACGTGGTTTATGACAGGAAGCTTTACACTGACAACAGGACTTTCTGCTGAAGGATGTACAGTATAGTACCTGGCTTTCTGAGATGGCCTTACTCAACCCTTAAATTTGAGGCATGGCAAACGTAAAGGTTTTTAAAAAGCACAGAAATCAGGCAATTTAAAGCAATTATGAAATTAGATTACATTCTGAAAACTAGAACCTGTAGCAAAAACTTTCGGGGTACAAGAGGCTAATGGATTTGGCTGCAGGGTCCGAAAAGGAAAAATATGTATTTGTATGTTAGTCCATTTGCAATCTCTCAAACGTGAATAAACACCAACATTCTAACTACTGCTACAAACAAAATAGTGAAAACTCTATATATTTAATTTGGTAGCATTCAAATTAGATGGCACTATTTTGCACTGTAGCATCTTACTATAAACTGCAATATAAAAATTTCTGCTAGATTCCCATGATCCCAATTTTCCTTATCTTCAAAATTTACTGCCAGACATTTCTGGATACATAATTCAATGTACAATAAGATATGATAACTATGCAATGAAATTTCACATCAAATGGAAGAAAAAGAGCTCATTTCTCATCTATAGAATACAGGCCCCACCCCTGAAGTTTAGCATATAGAAAATCCGTCTCAAGGAAAATGTGCAGCCAGAAGATGCCCACAGAAACCACGTGTATTAGTATTAAATACCAGCTACAGAAAGGAATCAAACCAAAATGAACACCACCACCCCCACCCCCATGATTATACAGGGAATTTCATGGCATGTCATTAGAGACAATTCAACTGACCAATGCACTTAGTGATAAGTCTTACCCAGTTATGGAAACAATCACAATTTGTTGGGATTTTTAAAAGCTAATGAGTTGGGCTAATGCATTTTCATTCCAGAAATTAGCTTCCATCCCCACACCCTCCCTGCAAACACTGTTCACAGAAACATTCAATTCCCTAAGAAAGTAAAAAAAAAATAAAAGAACCAAATATTCAGAGAAAGTCACTCAAATAAGTTTGTATGTGTAAATAAAAAAAAATCCTCTAAGTAAATGACACGGGAGGCAATAAATTGACACGACAAGCAAATAAAAGGCTAAAGCACTCCAATACCATTGAAACAGTTTTAATGTTGTTGCAATTCCATAATGCAACAATCATCAACTCATGAAAGACCCAATACTTTAGAATTCATTTTAATCATTCCTTTGTACCTATTTTACAAAATAAAGGCAAGGCATATTTAAAATCCCCTTTCCCCTAGATATTATGTGCCTATCTTATTCATGCTTATAAAAATATTAACTTAAAATCCTATGAAATGTTATGTAAGAAAAAATGTAAAAATATTAACCTCTGCTTCAATGTACAGTTTCCAGAATCTGCCAGAACTGGGGAACTGGGCAACAAGGCGTTCATAGGTCTTCCGTGCTTTGTCTATAGGCTGATTCTAAAAATTGAAAATCAAAACAGCATTTACAGTATTATGATTTATGTAAATGAATATGCTGATTTTACTCCAGAACGAAATAGTGTGAGTGGACCATAGATAAGGAAATGTAATCCTATATCACTAAACCTGTGCCTCTCGAATGAGAATGCTCCAAGCGTCAAGGTCATATGGATTTTCTTCTAGTTTCTTTTCAGCTTTCTTCACTTTTTCTGGGACATATTCAGCAGTCTAGAAAAATTAAAAAGAAGACATAAGAGATCACAAGCAGTGTTTGAAAAGTTCTGTCCCACCTACACAGTCAAGCTAAAGATAACATTCCAACAGTGTAACATTCCACAGTTCAGCTTTAAGATGGAGCCTCTAAACTGGAATTTGGCTGGAAAACAAGCTGTCCCAGGAAAATAATGCACACTTAGCACAAGTTCTACATGTTGTGGACATCAACCAAGATGTTAGACTAAACCAATTCAATGCCTCTAGAACAGGAAAACAAATTTGAGTTTGCTGGGATATTTACTGCACTATGAATTTTAAACATTTTTACCAACCTGGAACTTTAAGATGCAAAAAGTAAATTCAGCCCAGTATTTCTATTACAGAGCTCAGGCAAACAAATCCAGTTTATCCAGGAGTCATTCTGCACATGGAGAACAGTTGGTATTTGGTATCACAGTTTAACAGGAAAACCAGAGATGATGGTTTAGCAGGAACATATACACATTATCCAAGCACAATTTCTTTGCTCACTTTCTGATTTCTCAATCCTACAGATGCCTTCCTGTAGTTTTGGCACTAAAACCACCTTGTTGTTTTTTTAAAACACCCAGACATTCCTATTGAAGTTTAAAAGCTTTTTTTGAGGCAAAAAGCTTTACCAAATTGAATGCAAACTTGTTAATATAGTTACTTTCAAACACTTCTGGAAATAACTTGCTTTATGATTTTCAGGGGCTTTTTTCTAGATCTAACATTGTTAACACAAAGTAGAATAAAAAATTACAGTGTGAAGACCACAGATGACACCCTTAAAATACATGCTTGTTACAACCCTAAATGAACTGAAGTTTATTTATTAAGCCTGAAATATTGTTCTGACCAGTACTCCAAACCACTTATTCACTAACTTTGAAAACTTGGCTCATTTTTAGGCAGAAAACAGCAATACAAAAACCACATCAACTAAATTCTTGCCTTTGTGAGATGTAACAATAGTAACCCTTAAATCATTACTATAACACTGTGCTGGTGAAATTTTACAATTTCACTACATAATTATTGTTAGAATATTCATCTCTAATGTATAGTGCAGTGTGACTAATAGATAAAAAAATTCTAAAATTTGCAGAAAATTCTTAAAAAAAAAAAAAAACCAAAAAAAAACAAACCAAAAAAAGCCCAAACCCCGTCATTTGCTAAAAAATTATTTCAAGGAATTTGTTTTAATTCTTAATATTGGGTCTAGGTCCCAGAATCCCAGCATGGGGCAGGCTGGAAGGGATCACAGTGGGTCACCTGGCCCAAGCTCCCTGCCCCAGCAGGTCAATGCAACCTTCTGAAGCTGAAAAAGACAAAGAGCACAGAGAGAACCAACACTCCTCTCTCTCAAAGGTGCCATCCCTCTTTACAACGAGAAGCAGAAGGTACACTAGTTCTGAATATTTTTCAGCATTACCAGTTTTTGTGTCAATCCTACTAGCAGGATATAATTCAAAGTATATCCCTTTAAAGACATTATTTAATAAAACTACTTATAAAGTGGGAAAAGGTTCAAAAATATTGCAGAACTGTTAAATGGACATGTAGTGGCAGATATGCAACAAAGGGAAAAGAAAAAAAAACAGTAGCCTGGGCTTTATAGGTGTTTAAAGACCATTACTCCTTTTGATTCACTTTTCAAGCAATTCGAGCAATTCTTAACACTAACTAATGCAAAGCAGTGTAGCTTGGAAGGCAAATATCAAGTCCCACATTAAACTATTATAAAATTAATTTGATTAAAAAAATCAAAGTAGCTCAAAGCTGTCAGCTCCAAAGTAATAAACGTATAAACTGCCATATGAAGTTTTTTACATCCCTAAGTACATCAAAATCTTGATCCTGTAGTAGTACAACCAATACAGGTTTCAGATGTAAAACAGTATAAAATGAACTAGTGGTTTTATTTCTTCCCAAATGACATGCATAAACATCATTCAGCTTCCAGAAGCAGCACTGAAGCTGAAATTTCTGAAGTTTAAAACTGTTTCTGTAAACTACCCCTACAGGTGACCCAAAGCTGAAATGTTGCTTATTCAATAAAGCACTAATTCAAATACATCCTCAGCAGTGGGAAGCACTGCTCCTGACTATAACCATCCCAGTGAAATCCACTTGTCTCGAATAAATTATTCTGGATACATTTAGACAGAAGTACCATTAATGGCTGCTACAATAAAAAAAAAGGACCCCAACCTACAAAAAACCCACAGGGTCCTGCCCTGTAAGTGCTGACTTTTAAACAAGATAAAGTAGAATGGGCCACTGAAGCACCTTTCAACTATTATAGCAGTAGTTTAATTGTATTTCCACAAATCTTTCCAGGTGACAAAAAAATAACCATTTCACTGCAGTGGCAGCTGAGTTAAGACTTCCAGGAATTTGATTCACCTATGCAGATACAGGGCCAAATTCAGAAAGGCAGAAACAGCTCAGCAAAAAATAGATGGGGATAAGATGCACAGCCACAGCAATCTTAAATTAATTTTGTGTGTTTGATACATGAATCAATCTGTACAAGAAGCACAATTATTTTACTGGAAAATAAAAAGGACTGATTTTCTAAGTTGGCAAATAATTGTTTAGCAGCAGCAGATGAAGTTCTCCACTCAGTTACACAAGACAAATTATAGCACCCCACAGAATTGAAAATAACTCTGTGATGATCAGTTTTAAACTGGGCTGCCTGGACTTGCTTGTGACCTTAGGTCACATGGAAGAAAACACTCAACTTCTCAGAGCCAGTGAGAACTCCCTCTCCTGTCCCTCTCCACCTCCAGCACTGACCAAAGCCATCCACATCTCAGGGACACACTGCACTGCAGGCAAATCCATGTCCTGGTTCTACTTGAGCACAAACAAGAACTCACTGCATCTTCACAAATAACTCCTAAACCCTGCAGGAATCAACACTTAGGATTTTCTGACCATTCTGCCAGAACTGGGTGTGTGAACAAACACCCATTGTGAGGACCAACATCTACTGCAAGCACACAGCAAAATGGAACCACGAGCTTGACTTTTAACCTAACTCAACCACAGCCAGGAAAACATGTGATCCTGCTTTTGAGAACTTTATGTTAACTGCAATTTGTGCTTACAGCTGCTGCTATCACAGTTCAAGGACATACAGCTTCTGATTATGTATTTCTCACTGTAGTGCTTGCACAACAGCCAATATCCAAAACTGTGAACATAGAATTCTTGGGTGTTCAGTGCACTATCCTGCATGCTTATCCTGCCCCTAGATAAGCATTTCCAGGTAAGCTCATCCTGTAGCAAGCCAGTTCAGGGAGTTAAATCAGCAGAAGAACAATCCTGTTAGAAAAGTGATTAACCTTCTAATGGTTCAAGCCCCTGGTTTCAGGATCAGATGCAGCAAAAAGGAGGCAAAACCATTCAGGACTCTAGCAGCCCGAACTTAGACCAGGTTGAACACCATCAAACTGAACCTAATCAGACACTGGCTTTTAACTTTTCTTCGCTGCCTGAAAAAAAACACTGCACACAGACTGTAAAAACGTTTTTTTCCTTCTGCTTTTGTTAACTATGTTCAGTAGATCTCCACATCATCCTGATCCTGTCCCATGAACAACTCTTTGAAGGTCATGGAATTATTTCAGCACTTAGGGTTTCTACAAATTATTACCACCTAGTCCAGTTCACAACTACCCTTCTATTATTTATACACTGACAAATAGCAACAGATTTGAAGTTTCACAGACACTAGAAGTATAAAAAAATCTTTCCAAAATCTGAAGAGACCTAAATCCAAATTTTCTAGGAAGGAATCTAGGAGCTCCTTCCTGCAAAATTGATCAACTGCACAAAATCCAATTCTGAATTCATAAAGAATGCCTGAGGGAACAAAACCAGATGAAATAAAGTCCACTTGTAGTATTTGCTTATTTATCAATCACCACCAAGGGAATATTCTTGGTTTATACCATATTCCTAAAATCAACAGTTTCCTCAGGTCTCTTGAATGAATCTTCATGATGCCAAAGTGTCTAAGAAAATACCTAAACACCTTTAAATTATTTGCAAGACTAAATACATCCAATTGTTTAAGGCATCCTCCTGTTTCCACAAAAGGATCCTCTGCAGTGAAAAGGCAATGTGTTTAAAACACCTGTTATACCCATGAAGTGGCCAGCTCAAGATGCTTTAAAAACTACCACTAATTATGAAATAAGAACCTCTACAAACCAAAGAAGACTTTTCTTGCAGGATTGTGTGGGTTTAAGATCACAGGAGGAGCTGTCGTATACAAAAAGGCAGGAATTTTAATGGCAACCTTAGGCAAATTGCTTTAATATCCAAAAGAAGGTTTCTAGCCATTAAGACAGAAGCCAGTTTGCTGGTTTTAGCTGGGTATTGCACACTTTAGCACAGCCTGGCCTGTAACAGACCCAGTGAATGAAATTTCAAATATATTAAGATGCAAATTAATAAGCATTGTTAGTTGTCCAGTTTGCTAAATTTACAGGTTGGTTTAGTCCAAGGATTTCTTCCCTTAAAGTTTATTTAAAGCTGCATGTGCAGAAAAGAACAAGTTTTACAATCCTTTCCTCAGTAACACATCCCTTCACTGGGGGAACTGCAGTTTCAGCTTATCAAGCTTGCACTTTCTTAAATGTTTTTAATGCCTTGACTACTTCTATTCTACACTAAGCCACTTCAACTGTGAACAGCCTTGAAAAAATTGTGTCCTTTAAGACTGGATCATTAGGAGCAGACATAGCCCAGCATATTCATCTCGACCAAAAAAAGGTACTTTTATAAGTACTGTCCCATCCCAACGTAATCTGGACTCAAAACTCCAGATAAATTGAAAGTTTTAGATTAGTAATGACTACCATTCTTTCCTCATAGGACTATTTCCCAAATGTTGGACTGACACATTTTTCACTTGAACTTCTTACTGGCATACCTGGAACTTACTGACTCTGGAAATACACCTAAACTATAATGTATTTACAACTGTGTAAAAATTGTCATTACATCACTGCATTACAAACTCAGGAGCTTTCCTTCACCAATACTTGTACTTATTCTGTCTACTCTTAAAGAGGTTTCTCTAAAATGGCTCCTCCTGTGATGTTAAACCCACACAATCCTGCAAGACAAATCTTCTTTCAGCACCACATTCAGTGACATCTATTTTTAAAATATCAAACTGAAGTTAACTACAACATTTACTATTGTCTTTAGCATGCAGAAACTTTCATGATGTACCACATCAAACATAGACAAGACAAAGAGAGGAAGGAATCAAAAGGGACAAAAGTACCATCAAGAAACCAGAACAAACTGTTTTTGAGGTATTTTCCATAGTCACAGAGGCAACACAGACATCTTCTTTCCCACAGCTCAGTCTCAGACCAGATCCATATTCATGTAACATAAAAAATGCACCACAGACTGGGTATGTATCTTAGAAACACTAACTGGGAGTGTGAAAAGCATGTTCTAACCTAAAAAGATTGGAAGGCACTAATGCAGGGGCAAAGCAAATGTTATGTGATCTTCAGATGAAGCTGATGCCTGGCAAGTATTTATAAAGTGAGGGGAAAAAAGTGGGGAATTCAGGTTTTGTTACCAAGCACGTGAAACAAGCACCATGACTGAAATGAATCTAAAATGAATCTAGATGTGTACATAAAGGACCACAAAAATGTCAAGACATCCATAGGTGCAAGCATGGGCTCTCTGTAACCCTGACACATTAGGCTGGGAAGAGCCTGTCATGGAATTTTCTGGCAAACAGTGGCAGATGCAGCAGCCTTTCAGTCTACAAAAGCGCATTTCTGTGATACAGACAGGGCTGAGTGTTTGGTATTCCAGAAACTGACCTGGAAATTCTGGTTAGTTAAACATCACGCAGGCCTCACCAGAAGTCTGGCAGGGGCGTGACAGATTTTAAGTCTTCACATGATTCAACTGGTTCTTCAGGACTGATTTGGGCCCAGCACAGTTAACACAGAGCAAGAATTTAAAATATACTACAAGAGTTGTGGCTGCATTATATTTCTTTGTCCTCCTGCTCCAGTCTGTTCTACAATAACACGATGAGGAGACAACCTACATAGCACAAATTAGGCTCCTGATCCACTCCGTAAAGCAGCCCAAAAATTCCTGGAGCTAAGCTTGGCCTGAAGGTGGTAAAGCCACGTTTCAACTGCACTGCATCTGGTACAATAAAGCCTCCTAAAGCCCACCTATGTCTTACACCTTACATTCCCTTTTCCCTCCCTCTCTTCCTACAATCAGCATTTCACTCTGTTCTTCCTTCCTACACCACTACAGCTCTGTACTTGCTGCAGACAGCAAGGCAATTTATTATTCACCTGGCTGCCTTTTGGCAGAGCCTTCCAAAATCTGGCATCTGGGAATCAAGATGCAGAACCCCGTGCCTGAGAGTGGGTCTGAGAATGGGCTCTGCCTTCTCAAAGATTTCTCACTCTCACATTTTTACATTTTATGCACAGCACAGATGCAAATTAACTGTGCAGTCCCCATTTCATACTGACCCCTGTACGGCACCCCAACCTCAGAGCTGGGAGCAGCAGATGAAACCTGAAACAGGAAAGGCAGCTGCAATCCCACCTCTGCCCAGCCTCAGTTTCCTGCAGCAAGAACCTCAGAACCCTGTAAGCTCGAGGCCTTGCAGCCAGCACTAGGCTGGTCTAGAGCAGCTGCAGTGGGGGTGCCCAACCACCAGGCTCTGCCCCTCCCTCCGGGACACTGCATTTGGATCCCTCAGCCACAGCCAGGCTCCCTGCAGGGACTGAGTGGAGCCTCTGTGCTGAAAACCCCACGGCAGTGCTGCTAAAGGCACTGGGGTCTGCATGTGGCCTTGTCAGAAACACAAGTCTGCCAGGTGAAGAAAACTGATTGAAGGCAGGTAATTGACCACAACAAAATTAGAGACTTGTAGGAAATTAGAACCCAGAAGCCTTCATCAGGAGGATGGAACAGTATAAATAAAAATAAAAATTAACCCAACCTATAAGAGCTGGTTTTTTAATCTGAAGTGCACTCAACATGAACACAGAAATAATAATGGTCAAAAAAGGAACCTTAGTCTGGCCCAAAGGCCAAGTCACAGGCTAGACTACGTGCTTTACACAGGCCGCAAATAACAATTTACAGGTTTGGGAATGCTAAACCCCTGAGATATGGCACAGCAGTACTACACCTGCCACTTTTATACAGGATACAGACAGTAACTAAACCTCTTGCTTATCAAATTCTCCCTTGCAAAAGAAAATAAAGCTTAAAGTCAGCATGGCTGAAGTTAAATAGTAACACTTTACAAGCTATAGAAGAAACACACATGCCCTTTTAACAAACAGCTTAATTAAGCTATGAAACATCAATGCATTCTTGAAAACATACTGGAGTGGGGAGATGAAATCTGGAACATGCCACACACCAGCATTACCAAAATTTGGCCTATTCTTACTTCTCTGCAGCCATCCAGCTCATGATGAAGGCAACCATTCTGGAGAATGCTCAAACACACTCCAAGTACACTGACCAGCCTGATCAACTTGGAGCACACAGGGAATTTTGGGACATTATCCTAATGAGGCAGAAACTGAGTATTTTACCCTCTGAGCGTCACTTTTCCTATACCCACCCCATCCACCAAAACAGTGATCTTATAAAACTTACACACCACCCTTTAAGGGGGTACAGGCCCAGACATACAGAAATTCACCTGTTTTGTAAGAAACTAACATTCTACAAAGAAAAAGCCACTTCAAAAAGCACTAAGGCATCAGCTTGATTTTAAGTATTTGTAAAGGCTACACTGGCCACTAAGACACTTGACTGTTATCAATAACTCTTCCCTCAATCAGGAACTTTGATCCCCACTCATCCAATTAACAACGATTTTAAATATAATCCAAACTACTAAAAAAAGCCATTTTGGAGAAACTCTGCTAGTAAATTGGAAATCATTCACAGTAACACCAGATTAAAAAAGGTGACATACAACACTCTGGTGGTACCTCCCTATAATTAAGAGATTAGGGTAAATACAGATTTTACTCTAATTAAAAAAAAAAACAAAACAAAACAAAACCAAGCCAAACTCCGCTGAAACTGTAGTTATTTCACAGAATCCCAGAACTATGAGGTTTGGAAGGGACCCCTGGAGATCTCCTAGTGCAGTCCTCCTGCCCAGGCAAGGTCACCTGCTGGAGGAGGTTACACAGGAATGTGTCCAGGTGGGTTTTGAATGCGTCCCGAGAGGGAGACTCCGCGCCCTCCCGGGGCAGCCGCTCCTGTGCTCTGCCACCCCGAACGTAAAGAACTTCCTCATGCTGAGGTGGCACTTCTTGGGTTTTAGTTTAGCTCCCTACTAAACGGAATGAACGCTGTACTACGGAGAAAACCCTTTGTCAAATAAAAGCGTATTTATTGTTTCTAATTTAAGGATTAAGCGTATTTCAACAATGCTTTATTCGGGAGGCAGATGGTGTCGTCAGAGAGGCCTTCTCCATTAAACGCCTGAGTTCAGCCAACGCTCACTTTACATAACACCGCAAACTGCCACTGTAAACAGCCTGTCCGGGTTGCAATTTTCTTCCCGAGTGCGCTGTGTTCAGCGACCACGACCGAGGAGCTCGCCGGGGCGCCCATTGTCCAGCTCGCCCTGAGCCGGGGAGGCGAGGGCGGAGAGCCGGAGCTCCCGGCGCGCCACCGCCCGGGCCGGGCCGGCTCCGCTCCCCGCTTCCCTCGCTCGCCAACGGGGCACACGGAGCTCCTTCCGACGGACAGCAGGACAAGGGAATCCCGGCCCAGGGCTCCGTGCCACACGCTCCGTTCGGACCCGCCACACGCCCGCCCTCGCCGAGCCCACACCGCACGGCTCCCTCAGGGCGCGGCCTGCGCTCACCCGGCCCCCGCTCACCTGGTCGCCGGCGGTTCCCTCTCCGGACATGGCGCCTTCCAACCGGGCTGGGGCGCGGGGCCCCGAGCGGGTTAAAGCTCCTTTAAAACGCTCCTCCGGCCGCAGCCGCCGCGCCCGGAGAGCGGCAGCGAGAGAGCGGCAAAATGGCGGGGGCACCTCCGGCCCGGGGGCGGGGGAGCGGGGCTGGCGGGAGGAAGTGCGTCATCGCGGCGCGCGGGGGCGGCCGGAAGGGGCGGGGCGCGGCGCTGAGGGCGCGAGGCCGAGCTGAGGGCGGGGGGCTGCGCCCGGGAGGCGCTTCCTCTTCCCGCTCCATTTCCTCTCCTTTTCCTCCTCTTTCCCTGTCCCTTCCTTCCGTTTCCACGTCGTGGGGGCAGAGCTGGCTCCCCGGAGCCGCTCCCGCCCCACAGGGGCAGGATGGAGCCGCGATGCCCGGCCCGGCCCGGTCCTGAGGGTGGCCCCGGGAGCCGCTGTGGCCGCGCTCATGGCACCCGCGAGAGGGGCGGGGGGAACTGGCGGAGGTCGGTGACTTCCAGTGGCTCCTCGCCCGCGCTTTGCCTTCGCTGAGGCAGCGCCAGCGGTGGCTGCCAGCCGCAGACCCGTCTCTTCCACCTCACAAGAGCTCTCGCTAATCGTGGCAAGTTCAAAACACGGCGATCAAAATACTGAGATCGCCGTCACGAAAGATGCCAAGGGCACAGGAGGCAGGTCCCCCTAAAGCTACCTAATTTTGTTTGCAAAATACCCACTAGTCTGTTCATCAGCCACTTCAGGGAAACTCTGCTATATGAAACAAAAAAAATCCGGGAAGAGGCTTGGTGGATACCAAGGTGATTTAGCTGCCTTCCCAACAGCAGTGTAAGTGTTCTTAAAATTGTGTAATCCAGAAATACATGAAGTAACTCGTGTTAGTACTGAGGTTTCCTTTCTGCCTCATCTTCCAGAAGTCACTGTCTTAAAGCACAGAAATGTGTGGAAACAGGACATAAGGAAAACTTAATATGCAACCTTCTGGAGCTTCACCTGGGAAAAAGAAAGGGAGCAGAGAGTGAAGAGTTACTTGGCTAATTGTGCAGTGACATTTCCCAGAATTTTGATTCTTCAAAAGTGAAATACAAACATGTCTGGGCAGATAAGCTCTCCTGTCCTTGGAGAACAGGGACTTTGTGATATGAGCCTAATTTGTTGCAATTATTTGAGAAGTAAATACAATTCCGTTTCAAAAACCCTGCAATTTTCCAAGTCATTCCTATACAGGAACTAATTCCTTCAAAGTAATTGCTTTGAAGCAATGCTGGTGAAACTTCTAATTAGACAGTACCTGTGTTATTCCAGGGCTGCAGAGTGTCAGCTGCCTCCCTGGCCTGGCTGAATTCCTTTTTTTCTGGTTCTTCAGGTTTCCATTTTGTTGTGAATGTCAGGGCTCCCAGCCTGAGTAACTGGGGCAGTGAGGACATGGCTACAGGCCTGGCTGCTTGGAAGGGCTGCCCTTCAATTTTCAGCTGGTTTGTGATACCAGAGCAGGAGGATGTTGTTCATGCCTGCTGTGCTGTAGTGATTCATGCTTAGCTCAGTCACTGCTGTGGAACTTAATGAATTAACCAGGAAACTGTGGGCTATGCTGCTCTGGGAGGGAAATCAAAAATCTGAAGCTGCTCAGGAAGTAAAGACTGCTGTACCTACAGGTCAGTGGGACTTGGAACTGGAAGAGAATGAGAACCTAAATAGATGTTGAACCTTAAAGGCTGCCAGGCCAGGATCTTGGCAAACTGTTAAGCAAAGCGCATTTGAAAGGAAGCTGCTTTGACAGAGTTGGGGCAGTGGTTATCAAACAGACCTGACATACCTGTGTCTCCCAAGGCATTTTAGCAGCTTATTTTTAATGCTAGTTATGAAATCACGAGTTTTGTGCAGCTATAACCACTAAAAATGTTGTTTGCAGCCTTATTCTCAGAAGTATTCAATCACAGATGTCATTATGTTAATTGTGTCTGTCAGTGCTGGAGAGACAGTTTAAGGCCCTCAGATTTGAGCTGCCCTGTTAATTTCTGTGTCAGTGCTGAATCTCACCAGAGTGCAGAGGATGCTCAAGATTGTCCTCCCCACCGTGTCACCGGTGTCACCACACTTGTTGGAGGCTGTGGGCTGTCACCCCTCCTCTGAGATGGATTTCAGACACAGGGTGAAGGTAAGGACCTGAAAACTGAGTGACCCCATCCTGCTCCTGGCCAGGGGCGTGGTGGGGGCTGATGTTTCCTCAGCTGAGACTTCTGCAGTGCCTGAGTCCCCTACAGAATCCATAATCACCCCTTTTGTATTTCTAAATTAACGACACTGTGGAGATTCTGTCAACTAAAAAAGAGAAAGCAGCCTAAATTTACCTTCTCATAGGTCATAATTAAGAATGAAACTCATCCTTCTGCCACACTGGTGTTGCTCCCCATTTGACATCCACTGAACTGTGTCTCACTAATTGGGTGCATCGATGTCAAACATGAGGGAGGAAGCAAAACCCAAACAGGCTTTGCTGAGTTTGTTTTCTTGGGCTCTGGCACTGCTGGAGTTTGTAGTCAAGAGGGAAGGAAGCATCTGGGGGGATTTGGGTGGTGAGGAGAGAAGGATCCCAGCAGTGGGATTGAAAAGAGTTTAGAAATTTAGTATATAAGCAGAAAACAAAACTGAATGGACCAGTGAAGAGCTAGGGTGATCAGTAAAAAATAATTACAGCAGATTACATAGGTGCAGTAATGTATTTTAGTAGTGTAATAAGATGTTAAAATTCAGGATTGGATTCTAGCCTCCTCAACATCAATTCATTTGCTTAAATTGCCTATCACTTAATGCTATTGATTACAGTATTACCTCATTTATTTTTTGTAAGCAGCTTTTTCAGTTTTCTAAGGAAAGTATAAATAATCATCATGTCAACCAAACAAGCTTGTTATAAATCTTGTTCTGTTTTCAATGCAGAATTCTTTCCCAGTGCAAGTGGTTGTTGCCTTCCTATAACACTTCTTGTTGTTGTGGATCATTATTAGTATTCATCAATGTTTATTTATATTGCCTTGTGGATTCTTTGGAAAATTTACCATAATGAAATGAAATCTGAAGCTGGATCTCTCTCTCTCTTGTGAAAGCCGTGTTTTAAGGATGAAACCCTAAGCAGTGAACATAGTGCAGTAAATTGTTTAAGCCAACAACTGGGTATCCTCAGGGGCAGGGTTACACTGTTTCTTTCCCTTGAGATTTGTGGTCAGATATTTATGGATGTACCCCTTATAGTGTACATGCGGTGGGTCTAACATGTCCTGAATGCTTTGGGTGTAAGTCTGTGAGCAGACCAGCTCCCAGGATGGGCACAGTCAGCCCCACGTGTCCATTCCTCTGGCATTCCTGCCTGTCCACTGCCAGGCTGCAACAGAGTCCAAGGCTCTGAAAATCACAGAGAGGCTGCAACCCACCAGCTCTGCCTGGGCAAAATTTCTAGACAGAAAAAGAGTAGAAATCTAGAAAACCTCAAATTACACAACCAAGTTAAAAAAACCAACACACAAAACACCCCGAACCAAAACAAAAAAAACCCCACCAAGCCAATAGCAACAACAACAACAAAAGAAAACCAACTGAAAAATGCTGTTCTGGATGAAAGTGGAGTCCAAATGAAGCCTTGCAGCTGGAGGGAGAAAGATGAGGTAATGTATACAAATAACAGCACAGTTCACCGATTGCAATGTTCTCAAATTTTTGCGTGTTTGTAACATAAGTATTTTTGAGTCGTTAAAATGCGCCTAACGAGCACTAGCATGTCCACATGTGTTCTTGTGGCTTGTCGCTGTCGGGCTGTGCCCGCTCGGTGTCCCCGGCGCTGTGACTCACCCGGGAGGTGGCAGACAAACACCGCCGCGGCTCGGCTGGAAGCGGAGCGAGGGGACGAGCTGCACGTACCTGGCAGCCGCCCAGCGGGGAAAATGGCACGGCACCAACTCAGGGGGGTTTATGACTGCATTACAGGGTTTTTTCCTGCCACATTGCTGCTGGACATCACGAGTGTCTTTCTGGGAATCCTGCTGTCGAGTCACAGTTTGCAAAGATGAATTATTTTTAAAGTATTTTAACTTTATTTTAGGAAAAAGTCACGCATATTTTGGGTGTAAGGGCTTTAACAGTTAATAAGAAGGGCAGAAGGTAGGAGCATATGAAAGGAAAATAGAGTCATCAAGGGATGATTGGAAATCAAAGAGGGAACTTTCCAGTAGGCAGCATAGAGATCATCCAACAAATAAAAGGGAGAACAAAATGAGGTGGGGCAGAACATACTTACTTGTAATTGTTTTTATGCTTTTGCATACCAGTATTTAGCCTCAGGTGTTTTCTAGTGTATGCTTGCTTACTCTGGTTGCAGGTACGCAGACAAAGCCCTGTAAAAAACATAGTGGTGATTGCAGTTTTTTCTCACTTAAAGCCAGTGATACAAAATTTAGTGTTCATTGTGATTAGTGGATATAGTACTGTAGTGCTTCCAAAAAATGCTAGTGATTAACAATAAATAATTGACTATCTAAGCATATTGTTGCTTGCACTCAAATGCCTTCTACTTAGCTGAATAATCCAATCATCATAAGATGATGTGTAAGAGTGAGTTTATAAGACATTATGTGCTGTTCATTTTCATAATGTACTGGAGAACATGAACACAGAACATCACAGGTTACCACCTCAGGGTGTTTTGGGCAGAACTCTTGTTTTCTTAAACATAACTTGTCCACAGCTAGGAAGCTTACCCTGCCCACATAAATCCTACCTATGCAAGCACTGTGTTTGTGGAGCCTGGAGAAACAGGAAAGGTGGAACTGGCCACCCGGTCCACCTGTAATGGGGGTGGGGAGGTTGCTATGCAACTTTAGTATTTGATGTTTTGCTTGAAAGCTCAGCTCCAGGAAACAAGTGTTTACATAAGAATCAATCTTTCTTTCTTCTAAGTTTGTTTCCTTCTGCTATGAAACAAAGCTTGTTTGTGTGATTCAAGTACATCACAAGCTTCCAGAAACCTAGAAGCAGTGTGAAAGAAACCAAGGTTTGGGATTGTTTCAATCTCCTTATTTTAGGCAAACTTGATTTACAAATCCTGGAAATGCCAGTATAATGGAGTAGTAACCACCCCCTCCTCCTGCATTTGTGGTGTACAGCTTGATCCACAAAATACCCATTGCTTCAGTTCACCTTCAAAACCCGTGATGACTCTGCTGTGTGTCCTACCTTAAACTACATTTCTGTCTCTAACGAGGCCATTATCGTTATCAAAGCTAATTTTGAAGAAATGACCGATGTTCCTGACCTGTGTGTGAATCTTCTGCACTGCTGATGTCACCTTGTCCAGACCTGCATGCTGCACGTGAAATCCCAGCCCCCTACGAGTTTGCCCCGTGTGAATTTACCTTGATAGATTGCATGCACTTTGAATTAAGGACTGTGTTTTCATATTTATCTCTAAAGCATCTGGGTACCATGGTGATCATACCAGACAAGCAGACAGATACACTTGTGCTTAGTGGTAACTGCAGTGCTGGGGCCCTTTCCTGTAGGAAGCTGGGATTCATGTTAACAGAGCTGTCTTCTGTAGTTAAACCAGTGATTCCAAGTTTTCTTGTGTGCTATTTTTTAGTAAATTAATAAGGACACAAAGCTAAGGAGGTGCTTTTATGTTCTCTTTATTAGCTAAGCTTATACTGCATTTGAACCTGTAATGATACCTCAGCCTAATCACCACATGGTATAGTAGAATTTGCTTTGTTGTTGTATTTCTGAAATAGTATAACACTGCACTTTGTTTAAGAGAAATGTCTCAGCCTAAATATAAGAAAAAGCACCCTTCAGGTCAACAGTCTGAAAAGTATTGCCTCTTCCAGGCAGCTCTAATTATGTATTGATTGTACTTAAATCTTGCATTACAGTTCATTTCATGTTACATGTGTGCATTTGTTATTTTTTCCTTGTGTTGTTTTGACAGTTTTTAAATAATAATACATGGGTAAGTTTTTACTCTGGAATGGCCATTTCATTTTATTAGCATACAGAGGGCAATGAGGCAGAAAAGGAAATGTAATACTTATATATTAGTTAGTACTTGTTCCACGTAGCATCTTTCCAAAGACTGGGGACAATTCCTGGGGAAATGACTCAAAATGTAATGATCCTGCAGTGATTTAACACGAAAAAATGAGGTGCCTTGGATTTTTATTATATTTGTTTGCTCCTTGACCAGAAATGATGTGTCTTTATTTCTCATCATTCAGGCTTTCTGTTGTCACCCTTGTTGCAGTCGTTTGTCTTGGTTTTGTTCCTTGGAGCAAAGAACTAGAGCTGCTGTATATCAGAAGTATGCATCCATTATATGAAAAACAGATTTTCAATGTAAATTTGTTTGAAAATGAATGAATCCCACAACTTTCCTTTTTTCTTTTTTTTTCTTTTTTCCCCCCTGTAATTCGTTGGAAACCATGAGCACAGAAGGATGTGTATATCCCAGCACAGTTTGGAAGTGCCATCCACTCAGACATGACAGTAAGTTTGGGAACACTGTCAACACTAATTACCTTGTAAATCCAGGCGCCCATTGCAACAACTGCAGATTTCCCAGTTACAAACATATTGCCGGGAGATCTGGGACAATTAAGCAGTAATTGTTCTCAAAGAATGGGAGAAACAAGGCTCTGGGCTGTAGTTTGGATGCTGAAAGGACCAGGGCACTTTCTCACAAGGCCGCATGCAGTATGGAAGGCTCTGGACCCACTGTAGCTCCAGCTCCCAGATGTGTTTTCTGCAGAGTGCGCTCCCGTTCCTGGGGAACAGAGCCAGGGCGGTCCGTGGGCTGTGCCAGTGCAGTCTGACAAAATTGCTGCTGATGCTTTTGTGCAGCTTCTGAAACTCCTGTTGCTGTCTCCTCGCAGAAATGCTGTATGTCTAAAGCGTGTCTCCCTTCTAATTCGGGAGAACAGTATCCGTTTCTGTGTGAGAACTTCGCTACTATTAAGAAATTCTTTTCAGGAGCTTCCTTTATTTCCTGATCCCCGAGATGAATAAAGAAGTTATTCCTTAATTTCTTGAGGGTGCAGTCAAGAAATAACCATCTGCTGCAGTCCTGTGTGAGCAGGAATTCTTGGAGTACAGAGCTGGGCTGCTGTTCGTGTGTGTGCTGGTGAGATCGGGGCCATGGCAGCAGCGTGGAAAGCAGCACCGCTGGTGTGGTATTACCGAGGGTGGTGCAAAACGGGCAATTTACTCCTTGGTTCAGATGATGAAGACAATGTTAAGGCTGTATGATAAATGAGCTGATGACTGGGTGTATGTGATAGATTGAAGGATGTCACCTTTCCAAACATTCAATATCTATACATAAAAACATACAACAATTAAAAAAAAAAAGACCAAACTCAAAATAAAAAAAAATCATAATTAAATAATCTGTTTGGTTAACTAAACTTTACAACATTATAAAAAAACTTTAAAAAACAAACCATAATTATCATAGTATTTATACTTCGTCTACTTCAATTTACGGCTTGGTTCAGATAATGAAGACAATGTTAAGGCAGTATGATAAGTGAGCTGATGACTGTACATGTGTGATAGACTGGAGAATGGCACTGTGATGGCTCTTGTGAGTTATTTGTTCATCAAAGGATGTAATTGTGTTTAGAAACGGAAAGCCAGCAGGTTTGGCTGGTTGTGTGCAGTACTTACAGGACTGAGTGCATTGTGTGCGTTATCTAGCTCGATGTGCTTTTCTCCAGCCGTATCTCTGTCCTCTCACTGCCTTTTGTTTCAGCCTTTGCTGTGTGACTCATCTTCATAATACGCATTTGCTACAATTATCTGCTGGGTTTCGTAATGAATCCCACTCCTTCCTTTTGCTGCTCTTCTTTTCAGGCTTGCTTTGAGAATTCATGTTTATAAATTCACGAGGGTTTTTTGGTTTTTTTTTTTGTTTTTCTCAGTTACCAGCATTAAATAACCACGTCTAAACTATGTGCTAAATCATGACATATCTTTTACTTTCTGAACAAATTCAAGTCTGTAAGGAAAAGCTCTGCTGTATGCACCAGAAAAGGGAGAACACTGTGAGAAATGTTAATACTGAACAATAATGAAGAAAAATGCCACTGTTTAAAATACAGTGGTAAATGACCCTTACAACTATGATACATTTCAAACCCATATCTGCTCACATTTTCAAAGGCTTCAGAAGAATACTGTGGATTAAAAACTGTTAATGATTGCTTTATCCCTCTCTTTTGTACTTAAAAGCAGAAGCAGCTGTCACCAGCATTCACAGAGAACCACTGCTCTCTGAAAGAATTAACTGTTTAGATGAAATACATTTAAAGTGTCTCTACAGCTTTTTAAAATGCCTATGTCTATGTGCATATATTAAATTGAGTAAACACTTTCTCTTTCCCAGCTGAATTTTATTTGTTCTGAGTTTTGCCTTTAACTCCTCTTAAAAAAGAGGACACCCAGCACACGATGGTAACAGCATGGACAAAGGCATTTATAAACCCCAGACATAAGGTGTCTGTGTGGAAAGGCAATTTCAGTCCTGCATCTGGAAGTTCTAATTTTTTTTTCTTCTAAATCAATTTAAAATAGTTCATATTATTGAAATAGATTTTAGCTAAGAATGGCCTTAGGAGCTATTTTTTCGGTGCTCTTGCTTCTCTATACTCAGGGCATTGCTTATACATTTTTCTCATATCTTGTGTACTTGACATAGGGTTCTAGAACACGCACTGAATTGTTACCAAATGTGGGCCAAAAACTACATTTGGGGTGATAGAGTGTGGTGCCTGAGAGCCATCTGACAGAGCTTTCTGGTAGCATTGCCATCTATTTCAGTAAAACATCCCAGTGACACAGAACAACAAATGACTGAGAAATTCCAGCAATGAAAGGAAGGGGAATGAAAAACAAGCGGCTATCTTGAGAGAACTATTTTATCTTTTATTTTTGTGAATTCAGAAAAAAAATTATTCCTAATGATTATCTGAATATATAGGATTCAATTCAATTAATTTGTTTTGTATTTTAGAAAGATTTTGAATAAATACAGTTTCCCAAGGTAAGCTGAGAATAAAAGGGCAAGTAAATACTTTAGGCACTTGTAAAATGACAAAATTCAGAGAAGCATTTTGTGATGATGTTTGAAATAATATTTAGAATGCAGTGTCAAAATGTATAAGAATTAAGCTTGCCATAGACTAAAACAGATATCCAGAGCTTGAGGGGGATAGAGTAAGAGAAGTGTAGTAGCTCTTTGCTTTCTCTTCAGCCAATTTTATAAATAAAAAATTGTAAGATACAAAGGTAAAATCTTCAATGTGCCAAAGCCTGTATAATTTATCTCCTTCAAATCCTAGGCACCCTTGAATCAGCACTGAAATTTACTGTCAAGTTCATCTCCAAGGAGTAATGAATGCTTAATATTGGAGTGCATTTTGAAAAATACTATAAAAATAAACAAAAAACAGACCTGGCTTCACCATTACTAAAGGAAGAACAAGTCCAAACATGCCATCTGAAGAGTTTGTACTTTCCACATGGCTATCTTGGATCTTTATTTCTTCTCTGTAGATTGTCCTTGTCTTTGGATTAAATTCTGATCCTAGAGAAGTTAGTTGTAAAGCTCACAAAGATCTTATTATCTTACTCTAAAGAATCATCACTTGCTGGAATTTGCAAAGCTTCAGCTCAAAATGGGGTTACAGCATATTTGAGGTGGCCATCTCGTTTCCAAGTGCAGTGCTCTTTTCTGCACATCAGCTGTGTCAGATCCTGTAGACTGTTGCATTTGTCCCCTAATTGCAAGAATAATGTCTTGTCCCTAACAATTACTATAAAAATGTGAAGAGGTGCTGTAGTTCCACAGCAAATCGTTTCCTTGACACCTATTGACCCTTCAAATCCTTTTAGGAACTGGCTATCTCTGAAAAAAATCACAAAAATCCTTATTGAATTTGCTCTCTGGCCTCTATCTTTCCTCCCTGCCTGTTTCCTGGCCAGAAAAGCAAAAAGGTATTTTTAAAAAGGCATTAAAACGAGGGGAGTTCACTCCAGACTGGTCTGGCAGCTCCAGGCTGTTTGAGTAGGGGAAAAGTAAACAGCTTTTATAAGAAAGATTACAATTGCAAAGAGTAAAAAGGTAAATCCAGAAAAAGACATATTAGCTTTATTTGCTCGCCTCTTAAACTTTCCCTCCCAGCTTTTGAGAACCCTGTCACATCCAGCTCTGCTACTCATAAAGCATCTGTCCTGCTTTCTTCATTGCTGTGTCTGCTACCAGTGGTGTGCTCGCAGCTCATCAGTTCTCCTTTACTATGGGCTAGCTCCCCTACAAAGGCAGCATGTGAAATCCAGAACAGGGTTTGGGTACTGTAAAACATCACTAGTCTAGTGGGTGCTGAGCTGGAATGTTTTCCCTACAGGATCCAGGATCTTCCCTATTCCACCTCAAGGCTAACACTGGGATTTGGGTTTTTTTCCTTTTCATTTAGTTTTTTGTCTCTTCTTTCTTACAGAATATTTGATTTAATAAATTGCATTCAGACAGAGTTTAAAAAAAAAAGGTAGAAAACATTTAAGAAAATACTGCAAACCAAATATTTTGGTCATTTCTCTGGAATAATTTGTGCCAGTAAATGTGTCACATCACTCTGCACAGTGCTGGGATTTATACATGTGTCACAGGTGACACAGTCTACTTCATATTCTCTTTGAAAATGGGAAGGTAAGGAGTAAACAGGCTCCTCCCAGACACTGCTGAAGTAGCTTCAGGACTGCAGAGTACGTGCCATGGTACTCATTAAGTTGTGCCCTGGTTTCCTCAAGTATCCCAGGGTAGGAGTTGTTACTGAGGCAACACAGGGACTACTGTGCAACTCCCGTGAAAACAAGTCACTGGGGCGTGCCAGGCATCTACATGTACATACACAGGGCTCTGCATTAACATTTGCCTTCTTTTTTTTTTTTTGAAGTTAAGCAACTGAGAAAAGCAAATGGGGATGGAAATAGTAATTTAAACAGAATACTCCAAGGGTTTTCCAATACCTTGATTTTATGTTACTTTTCTGTGTTCAGCTTTGGGTAGGAGAGAACAGAAATGCTGCTTGTTAGCTGACCTCAATCTTCATTAAACAGATGGGTGGGTGGCTTTACCAAATGGCAGTCATCTTCTCTGTTGAGTCTGATACTGAAGGTTGAGCAGAATCATTCCAGGTTGGACTGGGAAGAGTAATTTCTCCATTTAATATGGAGAACTTTCTCCATGGGCTTTGTCCATCGTGGCCAAAAGGCGCGAAGGTGCGGAGTGACCCAGTGGAGGATATGACCCTGTTGTTCTAAACAAGCGTGGCTGTGGTGGTTGGAGTGCTGTGCTGCAGTCACAGCTTTTCAGTTTGGCTGGAAATAGAAGAGGAGCAGGAAGCTGTCCACTTAGCCCCGAATGGAAGAACAGACCCTAGAGCCAGGCAGCAGACACAGTTCTCTCACATTAAGTCACAAGTTGCATATAGTCATTTGCCTAACCTTTTTGGCCTTTTGTGTCTGTAGAGCAGATGTTAATGCACCTGAAAGTAGCAAGTCTGAAATTTATTTATTCATCCTTGTTTCCTATTTGAAAGCTCGTGTGTATATTTATATAGGGATGTATAAAAATATTTATACAAATATGTCTGATAGGAGCCTTTCATGGTAATCCCTCATTTGCATCATGCATAGCTGGTTCCCATGGATCTGCTCCATTCTCCAGAGCCCATCCAGCACAGGAACATCCATGCTGCTTTTGCTGCTAGGGTGAGCACAGACTGTTACTGCAATTACAAGGCACTGACAGGCTTCCTGCATATGCCATCCCTTGGAATAAAACCCCTGTTTATTCCTATCCTCCCCTGAAGCAGAATAAGTGTAGATACTGTTCTATGGTAGCCCTTTGAAAGTCCTCTTGAAAATCTTTGTCAAAGTATAGAAGGAAGGCAAGCCTTGCAAATGGTTACCTAGTACAGGTGTACCTCCAGATGTGTTTTCTGCTCAAATCCTGCATTCTAGGGCATCTTTTTTTGTAATAGCTAAATGTCCTGATACGGGGAATCTCAGACAGCTAGTGTGAGAACTTCATGTAGTGGTGCTTGTTGGGTTAGCTAATTTCAAAATTGCTTGTTTTGGCAAGCTGCTCTATGTTGCCTAACTCCTGTCCCACAGGTGGCACAAACACATCCCAGAAATGAAAGATTCCTTTGAAATGCACCCAGGGTTTTGTTAGGAGGATTTAGAGGAGTTTTGGAGTAGCTCAATTTGCCGTGGTGATGAAGTATAAGGGCATCTCTGAATTTAAGACTGGCTTGACAGACCTGGGAGGAAGCATATTTTAGTGAGTGCTTTGACTGGTGTAAATACCTGTTGGGAAAGGGCCCATCCCAGGCCACTTTTCCACCTGCTGCTGGGTTTCCTTACCAGTTTAGTCAGGCAATTCATTTCAGACTGTAGCCATGATGATAAGATGGCATATAGGCACTGTGATTGCAAAATCATGATTAAAATTTTTTTTAAAAAGGGGGTGAAGTGCTAGAAAGAGGGGAAATCACTCTAAAGACTGAACTACTGATGGTCTTAAGATTAATTAGGCTGAAAATTCCTTTCATGATCCTAAATGTGTGCTTAAAATACTGAGACCAGAAGAGTGTCAGGATACTGACACGTGTTGGCAGCATCCATGTGTTTGGAAAGGTTAGGCAGAAACAAAATGTACTCTGCTCAGGGGAAAAGGAGTACAAATTAGGGCCTTATCTTAGTGGGGTGTCCAAGACAAGTCTCTGCATCTCCTGAATTTTTCTGCATAGGTTGCCACCTCCATTGATCTCTGTGCACAGGTTTTATTGTACCAGCATGGAGGTACTGGGGAAAGATTAGCTCTGAAAAGCAAGTTTTAAAATAATTGCTTTAGAGCAATTTTGAAAGATGTTTTTTCTTTTATTCAACCATGAAATGGAAGTGTCCTGCTGATGGCTCCAGCATATTTTTTAATTGAATAATTAGCATGGATAATAGGCATTCAACAGCGTTTTTGTTGATAATCACTGGATTTACTAATCTCCCAGAAGGTGGGATGATTCAGAATCTTTTAATGCCCTAAAATAGAAGATAATTAAAACCCTACACACACAACTTGAAATAGAAATGAGTACAAATGGTGAAGAGAAATTAGAAAATGAGCTTGAGGGAAAAGGATGGTGGTGGTGGGGATAAGAGTCCTAAGTACTAAGAATAGTCAGGACACTTATGAATTGACACGTTTAGTACTTGGAGTTTTCCTTGCTGTGCCACACTTGGCTCTCACCAGCGCTGGGTGGGGCTCAGCGAGGGCTCAGTGGTCACACATGTTCACAGGAGTGTTTGTCTTGGTTTGAACAGACAGGTGTCTGCTAAGGAAGGCAGGAGCCTCCCCTGAAATGGAAAATGTAAACCCCTCCCTCTAAATTATAATTTTGAAATTAAGGGGCTCTCAGGCAAAGATATGGAAGTAGGAATAACAGTTCTTTACTAGGAAAATTGAAAATACAAATGCAATAGTACAAAAAGAAAAACAACACTGAGAGAGTCAGAGCAGGCCCTGCCCCCCTGTGGGTCAGAGGCCCTGCCCCCCTGTGGGTCAGGGTGTTGGCAGCAGTGCCATTCAGGGGTGGCTCAGCCCTCCTGCAGTGCCAGCTGTGGCTCTGCTGGAGCAGGGATCCTGTACAAGGCTGGAGTTTTCCTCTGAAGCTCCAGGGCTGCTGGAGATGGGCCTGGGCTCCCTCTGGGAATGCAGAGGAGAAGAAAGCTGCTCCTCTGGGAATGCAGGGGGAAAAGGCTGCTGTGGTGTTCCAAAAATCAGATTATATCCAGGTAGGAATGCTTGGCTGTTCCCCCTGGGCAGAGCATCTCCCATGGGATGCTGGAATTTTCTCAGCCATGCAGGGACACTCACTGGCCATGGACAGCAGAGATCTCCTGGAGGGAGGATTGGCTGTGGAAGAGATAAAGAAAACTGCCCAATGAACAGAAGGTAACTGCCCCACCTCTGACAGATGGGAAATAGAACACACACCCCCAGCCTAAGACAGTGTTGCACCAGTCAGCTGCTGAAAATTGCATGTGCAGTAATCTCTGGTGAGCTGGCCATGGTGAGAGGAAACTGCAAGGGTTTTGTGGGGAGGGTTGGCTCATGTAATCACTGATACATCGTTCCCAAGGAAACTCCAGCGAGGAAGTGCCCGCCCTGGCTGGACTGCATCGTGCCCCTGTGGGTGGGGATAGGAGCTGGAGCCCCAGAGGTGCAGAGTGAACGTGCAGAGTTGCAGGTTTAGGTTGAGCTTGGTGTGCACAGTTTAGGTTAAGCTTGGTGTGACATGTTTCCTTGCACTAACACCACTGTGGGTGCAGCCCACTGCTCCTGTTCCGTGTATCACTTTCCACGTATCACTTACAGTCACTTGCCAACAGAGGGGCTGCTGTGTGCTCTTGGGATTAATTCTCACAGGAATGAGGAATTGACACAAAGTGGACCACTTCTTCTCTTGCACGTGCAAGAGGTGTTAATTTAATATTAACTTTTCATCATCTGGAAGAGGTGGAAAAAGCCCTGCAGTCACAAATCTGCCATTTACTTGACTAGATGGAGACAGTCATGCTGAGGGCATGGGATGGAACCCAAATGGAATAAGGAGTTACTAATCTTATTTCCAGTGCCCATGAAACAAGGCTATTAATTAACCTGTTTAATAAGTACTGTTTTTACAGAGGCACAATGGATACTTGAGACTTCACTATTCACTTTGAAGAACAAGTGATCAAGTTCATATTGGCACAAGCAGGGCAGGGCTGGATTTCTCTCCAGTGTGCTTCTCTGCCAAATTCTTCCTATTAAAATACATGAGTGTGTGTTTGAAACATCATTTTCCAGCTTTGAAAAAAAAGATGCCGTTCAAAGGCAAACATTTTTTGCTAATTTGGAGACTCCCTTTGGTTTGTGGCAAACATCTGTCATGAAATCGGGAATCTCTAGAGGGGCCTGGCCTGCTCCATTCAAAAATTTATGCTCCAGAAATTTTTACAGTCCAAAAGACTGACACACGGGGGGAAGAGAGAAATGAGCACAGCAATGGGCAGGGCATTCCAGTGTAACCTTAAATTGCTCTGACTCTTCCCAGGCTGTGATACCTTCCCAGTGAGGACTCAACACAGACAATTGTTGCTCAAGGAGCAGTGAAAACTGAAGTATCCTCCTGCCACTAACCAGTTCCAGATTAGATAAGACAATGGGTTTCATGGAGTGACGCTGGTACAATAGAAGGATATTTACATTATTGTGCAGTGTGGCAAAGCAGCCTGCATGGGAGCTGTTCTGGTCACAAACCCACATCACTGTACCAGGATAATTTGGCAGCCTCTGAGTCAGTAATGCTGTGCATTGGCAGAACTTGGAGGAAAAATTAGGCTGTGTCTTTGGAATCTTGCTTGCCTCTAGCAAGTAGCATTGTTTTCTGTCGTGTACCAGGACTCTGCTGCAGACAGATGAACACCAAAATAAAGCAGATTTGGAGCATTGCTTTTGATGAGAGGGCAGACTCTGCCTGGGTTTTGTGCATCAGGCGGTGTAAGAGCTACCAAGAGCGTCGTGTACCCTTCACACAGCAAGTAAGCAAGAAAAAATGTACTAATTTCTCCAGCTAGGTATGTCCTCCTGGGGACAAATGTTGCCAGGAAGGGAATAGTCAAGAGGACCAAGATGATTTCATTGCCCATTAAATCTCTACAAGACACAGAAAGGAGGAGCTTCAATGCCTTCTATTCAAGTGGAAGGTCTTAGGAGTCTCTCTTCATTTCGGAGAGTAGCTGGTTTGGTTTTGGTTTTTCTTTAAAATCCTGCTGATTTGAAAAATAAGTTCAGTTAATATAGATTTTCTTGAGCAACTGTTTTAGAAAACAAAACCAAAGTAGTGAGCTTTAAAAACACAAAGACTGGAATTTAAACTAACCCAGTATTTATTATTATTTTGAGGTCTTTCGGATGTCTGACTTGAGTTTATAGGTCTATATCATGCTTTCACATTATCATACCAACTGTCTCTGGGAGTGCAGGTCCTTGTAGAAGCACTGCTTGTGCCCCAAAACTCCATGGGGTGTTTTATCACTGCAATGCCAAGGGGGTCTGGGTTGGCATTTTCTTGAGTATAATATTCATCAAATACTTGAGAAAGGTCTGATACTGCAAACTTAATCCCAGAAGATTATGTGGGGAATTATTAGGCAGTGATTATTCACATAACTAAAAATTGTTAATGTTAAAACAAAAAATTGTAAATGTTAAAAACATTTTTTACAGTAATAAAATCATATAGCCTAAATATTGTAAGTAAGTTCTTTGACATATAGGGAGTTCTGAATTAAAACTGGGCTTTGCTGATAGAATACAGTTATTATCACTGCTGAGCCTTCCTACAATGTCTTTTGTAAATTTCCCCCCTCCAGGTCTTTTCCTTCTTTCAGAAGCCAAAATCCTGGAATAAATGGTTTTGAAACTGTATTTTAAATTTCAGGCTTGTATAAACTAACTGGTAGAGCCATTTCAGAAGCTTTGAATTCACTTTGCATTGTTCTGTGCTCCAAAATTTCATTCATTTAGTACTTTGAAGTACAACTGGGATCAGAGAACACATTGTCAATGTTAATAAAATTGAGAGACCTCAACATTATCCATCCAGTTTTGAAACATAAGAGAGATGGTGCCTGTATGACTTCACATAATCAAAAAAATAGTTGTTGATTAGTAATTAAAATTTCCATTCCATATATACAAAACAATGGAAATGTCAAAGATTTCAAAGATGCTTTTAATATACTTATTGTTTGTCAATGTGCTGGTAGAATTTTTGGGATTTCAAATCCGTGCTGTACCAGAGCTCACTTTTTATTGTAATGACAAGACATTTTTTATGCATGACAATCTTTGCAAGTTTTTTTAGCTAGGTATTACTGTTTTGAGCAGCTTGGGATTTAAGACAACATTTTGTTTAATGTACATTGAATCTGTTTTGATTTTCAGAAGGCTGCTTGTCCCTTGCATGGCTTATTATAGTCTTGACTGATTGAAGGACATTGAATTGTCATCTGCTGTCTGAGCTGGCCTTACTATTCCAATGGCTCCCCACTCAAGCATCCAGAAATTTGGAGTGAAGGTTGCATTAAAAGGTAATGCTGTCTTCTAATTTGCATATGCCAAACATGCTGCTTAATTGCTTGGGAGACAAAACTCTCTGTGTGCTTCCCAAAAGTGAGCATGGCCCAGTCTGTGAGGAAGGGAAAGGAGGCTGTGCCTTGGATTGTCCCATCTTCAGCTCCTCTGGCAAAGTGAAAGAAGGAAGGTGGTGGGAATTTTCCTCTTCTCTTGTCCTGTGATTGGAGAAAAATGTAGATTAACCTTTAAATTTCTGTGGGAAGGAGGATAGTAAGCAGCATTTCCCTGTGGTTTGTTAAAGAGTCCATGACTGGAAAGAGAGGGAAGGTGATGGGGACCCTCCCTGTTACCATTGCTGGGAACTTTGTAGTGATGCTGCTTATTTTTTTACTCAGACTTTTTTGGGTTGTTTTTCCTAAAAAATTATTGCTTTGGTCAATATGCATTATTTTGTGCTACTGACAAATGTTGGTAAGAATAATTAGCATATAAGAATGATAAATAGCTTATGCACATCAGGTACAACTTAAATTGCTTGGATTATCCAAAGAAAAGAGTGAGTACAAGTAGTGATATGGCACTGGGGACTTTGCTTGCTGATAACTTCAAGTATCTCCTTCCACTTTCAAATATTAAAATTCAGGCTAAGAAAACCAGTATTAATTGTTTCCTTTTGTTTAGTTGCCCTGGGTAATTTTGTGTTTTCCTGTAAGTTATATAAAAAGAAAAATCTATTTTAAAGGCTTTTTGAGAAGTCTTTGTCTTCCATCTGGCATGAAGAGCATTTCTGGAGGGGAGGGGAAAGAAACAGAGTACTGTCTGAGGTAAATTTGATAGTAGAAGATGGGATAAAACAAGAGGCACTTAGACTAATTTAATTAATGCCATGGTGGATTTAAGAATATGCTGTTCTCTACAAGCATAAACATAGATCAGTAGCTGAATTAAGGAAGCAGTATCAGACTGCACCTGTTGGGTTTCAAACTGAATTCAGACCTTGTTTCAGTATTGCAGTTGGGACTGGCAGTTGCTGAAGGGATTAAATTATTTAAAGCCTTCAGCTGGCTAGTGTAGGCTAGCAGTAGCTTATAAAACACTTAATCTATTTTTTTAATCTCTTCATATGTTTGCTTTACTTAGACAGTAAAACTATACATGACACACACCTGCCACATTCTGAAGCATCTTTGTCAGACATTTTACATTTATCAATTGGAGCAGCCTTGAAACTGTAGCCATTTGGGTTTCACTGACAATACTCTTCTTGTTAGCCTGCACATTTTCTTCACTGAACTCAAGCATGAAGACATAAAGTCCTTTTTCCACAATTTATTCTAAAAAAGATGTTGCCTTCTAAAGGCAAATGCTGCTCTCCAAATAACTAATGCTTACTGTTACCTTTTGGGTTGTCATTTAAAAAAGAAACAAACAGTTTGGAGGTCTGGAACTATTTTTGCAGTTCAAAAATAGGTGATACTGTTTAGCTTGTTATGTGATATGTCTCTTGTTTCTAGAAAGCCAAGAGTAAGTAATGAATAGCAACAATATGGATTGGACAGAAAAGCCATTTGGATAGCTGTGCAACACAGGATTAATTAGGCAAATCCTCTTAGGTTTGATAAGCCATTGCTTAGATCTGCAGTTTATTTTGTCATTGGTCGCTCCTATTAATGTCTTCTTTCTGTCAGAGTTTATTACTCTGAATTCAGTTTTGCATCATACCTTTTTGTGTCAAAGTGAAGTGCCACTTCCAGCCTTGTAAGTGCAACTTACAACCTTCCAAATAATAAGCAGAGGAATGCCTGGAGTCAATTGAAATCAATGCTGCCATCCTCTTAAGAGTCTTTTAAAGAATGAACTTTTTATATGGATAATTTCTGTTCAGCAACTGGTGTATGTCATCTTTTTAATTTGGCCTTCAATGTTAAGTTACAGGACAAGCAGGCATATGAGTCTGTTAATGAGGATGAGCAAATGCTAATTCATGGAGATGAGATGGTTTCTGCAGCATGCTCTTCATAAAAAGCATATGTTTTTGATATTTCTGGGCAACCTTTAATTTTTTTTTCTTCTTTATGGCATTGCAAAACCATAATTTTATTTCTGTAAAAGAGGTTTTTCTAGTACCATCGGAACAGAATAACTGCTGCTTGATCTCCACTAGGTTGGATTTTTTTTTTTGATAATGTGTAGAATATACTTGAAAAATATAAAGTACATATGTTGAAGTCTTTTTACTAATTAGTGTTCACACTCTATCTCAAACTTTTTTTTTTTTAAACTAGAGGATGTGCCATTTTTCAGAAATAAGAAAAGAAAAAACAGAGGAGAAATAAAAATCCTTACTGGAAATAAAAAGTCTTAACCCCCTGCCCAAGAGACAGAGACTAACAAGCAGACACATCAGGACTACAGCAGGATGGCTCAGGCAGCTGGGTGGGGGGGAAATATGCAAAAAGGCATGGGAGGAATTGGGCATTTCAGTGGGTGGTAATCGGAGTTTCATCAGCGCTGGGATTTCATTTTGTTAGACAATGCTTTGTACGTGTCAGGGCTCGTGGCTGCTGTGTGCATGGAGCACAAAATGTGGGAGAACACTCTTTCCAGCACTCCTTGTTAGTCAGAATTTTATTGCAAGTCTTTGTTCAGCAGTCACCTGAACACTGGGGGTTTTTTCTGTAGGAGGATATTACATCTGAAATTCTGTTTCACCTTGAATGACCTGGGAAACTTTTCATGTATGATTCATCTGACGTGATCTGTGAATTGGGTTAACCTCTGTCATGTCCCCAGACCAAACCAAAATAAATCTGAATTATAGGAGAAATTTAACTGTGAGAATACAATGCCCTTTAATAGAAAATCAATTGAATATCACAGCTGCTTGTAAAACCTGCAGGAAAAGACAAACCAGAACGCTGGCTGAGAGAGAAAAGTGGGGAATGCACATGACTGAGTGGTACCTTTGGGTTGGTGTCTGTGAAAGATGAGAACTGTTCCAGTTTGCTCCTGTCTGACAAGCCCCTCGAGGCCACTCCAGCAGGGAATGGAATACAGTGTGTGCCCTGGCACAGCTCTGTGCTGGAGGCTCTGGTGGCACAGGAACAGAACTCCGTTCCCAGAGTCAGCCGGAATTACGGCACGCGGGGAGAAAGGGAAGGGTCTGAACCTTTGTGTGTGCAGGAGGGAGGGCTCTGGAAGTGGGAAAATAATCATACAGCCCAGGAGAAGCATGCTCTTAATATAGGATTAGAAATTACTGAATGCAGTGAAATTTAATAATATTCAATTTATATAATGTTTGTAACATTTAATACCACCTCATTCAAAGAAAACTAACACCTTGCTGATACTACAGCTGCTTTTGTACTTCCTCACAAACCACCACAGAGCACTACAACTTCCCTCAGCTGGAAAGTGAATTTCCTGGAAAGCTTCGTGATGGCAGGAAGAATAATCTGATTTTAGCACCGTTTTTCTTTGATTCTTTGGCTGGTTCTCAGTCCTGCCCTGTGTCCCTGGGACCATCAGGGGCATGAAGTGACACCACAGCTGCTGTGGACACATCCATGGGTGGTTTAGCTCTGCATCAGGGAGAGGAAACTCTGCAGGGATGTCCCAGGGACCACAGGAGACAAACTCATCTCAAGAGCTTTAAAAATAAGGGAGTGATGATCAGTGGAAGAGGAAACAGTTTAGCAACTTTTTTAAAAAATTATTTTTATTTTTTTAAAACCAAACCACACAATTTGCAATAATCCCGCATTCCCAATGGCAGGATGGGATTATATTTGTAAGGTTTTCTTAAAAAACAAAATATTCAGTGAGTTTTATTTGGATTAATATCTAGATTAAGTTCAGCAATTTGGCAGTGTTAACCATTCTTTTCTGGGAAATACTGATTAAACCTGGATCTCTACTAACAAAGACTGATTCGACTCAATTGGAAGATTTCATGAAAGTGTAATGATTTTGTAGATATCTTGTAATTTTGTAGATGTCATGTAATTATTTTGTAGATATCATGTAATTATTTTGTAGATATTTCATAACAAATAATGTCAACATGTTGCAATGTAATCAAACTGTTGAATTTAAATCATGATTTTCTTCCAATGTACTTCAGCTCAATTCCTTCTGTTGGCTGTCTGTCTGAAGTAGAAGAACCTCTCTACATGTGTCAAGGCAAACATTTTAGGGGATGTGTTATCCCTTATTTTACATACTCATTAGCACCAATTAAGCAAGAATAGCATTATGGAGAGACAAAATTATTTTAAGGTGTCTGGGCAAAAAACCCCATGTAATTCTCATTCTGATTTGTGGAAATGAATTATTTTTAGGCAGCATTAGTGATATTCCCTGCAAAAGGTTACTTTTAATGGTATAATATATGCTCTCTGGCTCAGACAGAATAATTTTCTGAGCTAATATTGATTTAGGATTAGAGTGAAAAATAGATCTCACTTTCTCATGTTAAACTAATTCCAAATTAAGATTTAAATTAAAAGGTTAGAAAGAGGTCTCAAAAATAAATCACTTTGGAGGCCCCACAACTCCATTATTGTTTGTCTAATAAACATCAAGGTTTAAAGATTATACTCTGACAAGAAACTAAATGAAAATTATGATTCAGAAAGGGGCTTTGCCAAAGATGTTCTAATGAGGAAATTTGATTCCACAGTCACTTAGTGAGTGTAATAAGGTACAAAAGTTGTTGTAAATAATGTAAATGCAAATGATATTAGAAATGACAGAACTGAGTCTGCTGGAGCAGAAGGCATTTTGGAGGCTACTGTGGAAAATAAGAGATAACACTCACTGAAATGAAAGGGGGAAAGGATAAATGCTCAGGTTGTTGCCATCAAGATACTCCACCACTGATCAGAAATAAAGCCAGGAGATGCACTTTTTTCTTAGGTATAAAGTTTAACTTAAGGGACATGAGTTAACCAGCTCATTTTTAAGTATGACTTAGTGCAAAAGCTGCAGACAGTGATTAAATTAGTTGTAAGTGCCTTACACTAAGAAGCACATTGTTAAAGAACAAGATAACTAGGCAATTTCCTATGGTGTTTTTAATTAAAGGTAATATTTTGTGCTTGGAAATGAAACACAAGGAAGCTAATTATTGAATTAAACTACAGCTTTTCAGTATTGTCTGCTGAGTGGAATGCTATTCTGCCTTAAAAGCTTCATATAAGCAGCTAAAGCAATCTTTCACACATGTAACAGATACAACTGTTTAATAAAAAATGAATGAGAAGCTACTCAAACCCTGCTGTGAAATAGTTATTAGTTTCTGCTATAATACATGAATTTGCTTCTCCTGAAGAAATGCATTTAAATGGTAAAGAACAGTTGATGTCTGATTGTTACATTTCATGTGTTAGACCAAAAATATTTATACTGCTTTTAAGTTCAGGAATCAAATAGCTGTCATCATGCCGGGCTATAAAAAGCTGATTTCCATGTCTTTATGATGGAATGTAATGATGAGTGGAACCACACTAACAATCCAGGTTTGTTTGGGGTTTTAAAATTCTTTTCTCATTCAATTGTCATCTGCAAGGGTTTGCTTTGAGGGGGGATGAATACATGTCTAAACAGTACTTGAAGAAATGGAAAATATCTCAGTAAAATCTTGATCCCACCCATGCTACTGATGTACCTTTTGAAGATTTCAGTGGGACTTGCATTATATTTATTGGGCTTTACACAAGACACACGTTTTTGTCTTTCAGGAGAAAAAATCTGTTGGCAGTCCTACAATAATGAATAAAAACTGGCACTGGCAAAATTTCTTCCTTCAGGAAATAAGGACTCCTGAGGCAGGTGGGCAGCTGGTGCACTGATATGATGCTCCCTACAGTGCTGGCCAAGGTTGTCTCCTCTTCCCTTGTACACTCCTCTTTTTCTCTCTGAATCCATCTGTTGTCTCTTCTCTGATATTTGGATAGCAAGCTCTGGAAGATTTCATTTGGAAGCCATCTTTGTGCTTTATATTTATTATATTATGGACTCCTAACCATGAAATTTTGGTCCATAATTTAGGCTACTTTGTTAATACTGCTGTCTCTGTATCTATTAAAATTAATACTGATATTCTGGGTATTTCCCCTAAATGTTCATTAGTAGTTTAATATATGCATTGTGAGATTTTGATTGGTTTTGATGGAGTAGTTACAACACACGAAGCATCAGGAGATATTTCAATGAAAATGGGACTTCTGCTATTATTCCAGCATTGATCTTAAGAGCTGAATACATAAGAAAATACATAAAATACTCAGTGTGCAAATTTTCTTTTTGAGTATTCAGTAATTTCCTCCTGGGTTTCTTCAAGTAATGACACCACTTCCATTCTGGGATGCTGCTTCCCAAGAGCTGTGCACGTCCTTTCCCTGTTCTGTAATCTCTGTTTAAGCATAAGTCATAAACAAGTGAATAAAAAGAGATGTAAAACCGGCTGCACGTGTGTACACAAAGCAGTGCTCAAAAATAAACACCTTAAACCATAATCAGTGTTTTAAAAGACATGATGTGGCTTCTCCTCTGCACACAGGCTGCTTGAAAAGCCCATCCCTCTTGATTAAGTAATGCTTTTTCCTGCTCTTTTTCATGCCTTCATTTTGAGGTGTTTCAGTCTGTGCCCTAACACTTGCCCTTTTAGCCATTACATTCAGCTGCTTCTTGGTATTTTTGTGAAACATGAGTGACAGGTGATGCATTTCCTCACAGGATGCACTTTTATCACATTTTGAGGATTATCCAGAATAAGAACTGTCAATTACAGTCTCCCACACTTATGTAATTAAATAATAAATTAAATTGATTAATAAAGCATATTTTTCATGAAAATTTGTGTACTCTCAGATTTGTATTTTTTATTTTTAAATTATTTTATTGCATGCATATAGAAAAATAATGAAGTCTATACAGATGCTTTTTGTCATTGAGGTAGGAAAAGGATAAATTTGGACATATTAAATTGTTTTTGTCAGGAACAGCTGTACAAATTTCCTTTGTAAGATATGGCACAAGAGGTATGGATGGAAGTACTTCAATCCTGACAAATGTACTATTTATGTAACATGTGCCACTTCATTATCTTATTCTGAGATATGCAGTTTGTATTTAAAAAATGAAAATAAAACTGAAAATGATCTGGAGGTGCAGTGCATATATTAGAGCTGTGGAAACTGTGTTTTTTAAGTAACAAGTAGCATTGACAAAAATAACTTATTTCTAGAAGGATCTCCAGTTTTCTTGAGACCTTCAGTTGAAGTGGCATCTGGGCCTTTCCTTGTGCCTCTGTGTCCTGATGGCAATTCATCCATTCCTTGTTCTCCCCTCCCAGGGAAAATCCAGCAAAATCATTGCAGTGCTGCTGCCAAACTCTGAGGGTGCCATGAGAATCTCTGCAGTACATGATTTTGAGTTAAATCCCCCCAGGCTCAGTCCTCTCGGGGTATTGGCAGTGTTTTGTGCTCTGCAGTTTCTGTCCTTTCATTTTCTCACCTGTTGTATCTCATTGCTGCTCATTTTGATGTTGAGCATTACACGATGTTTATGACCATGTTTTTATTTATGACTATGTTTTTATTTATGACCATGTATTTTATTTTATTATTTATCCCATTCTTTTCAACATCACACCATAAATGTGTAAGGCTGTACTCCCTGTTTCAGTAGCAGGGAGTGGTAATTATATCAAAAAATGAGAAAGCCATAAAACCCAGCTGATTTCCTGTCTACCTTCACACAAAATCTAATTAAAATGTATTAATTTCATCATATTTTTGTGTATTTTACACTAAAGCATTTTAAAATTAAATTTGTTTAATCAAAACTGTCTGTAAGTCAGAAAACAACGTGAGCTTTATGTCTAACTAGGAAAGAGGTGTTAAAAAGTAAATAAAAATATTTANCACCCCCAGCACCAAGTGCACATGCAGTTAGCTCAGAAGTGTTACCTGATCTTCCCCTGCATTGTCTGGGGAGAGATTGCTCAGAGGTGATGGGGCTTTGTGGCCCTAGTGACAGCCTGCTGCCATTGTTCCTGCCATGTGACACTTTCTGCCGAGTGTCTCATTAGCAGGAGGGCACACGCTGTGTTTCACTGGGTCAAAACAATTCATTAAATTGCTGCCGAGCATCACCTTTTCCTTTCCTTTGGAACGGATTTGGGCTGTTACTGGTTTGGAACAGAAAAATAAAAAACAAGCACAAGTTTTGTAACTTTTGTAAGAATTCTATTAGAACGTTTGCACCTCTGAATAAACACATTTATAGGAAAATGTGTTCTTTACTAAAGAAGGGAATGTTTTTTTCTTTATAATGGTTTGATCTGTTTTCATAACTCATGTAATTAATGTGCCTTTTCTGTTGTTCATTCTAGGAGGAGAGTCTCTAATGTGGTAATTTAAACCTTTAGAAAATATTTTTAACTGGTTTTTCATTAAGGATGTCTCATGGGGGAGGGGAGAAATAAGGATATCTGCTTTTAAAAGGTAGGAAAACCCATGGAGAAGTTGCTGATGTATTAAACTGTTAAGGGAGGCTGTAGGGGGACATTTTCAAGCCACGTGCACATGGACTGGGGTAAAACTGCTTCTCAGGAGGGATTTGTGCCACAGACAGATTAGTGACAGGACCTTACACCAGTGCCACAAAAGGGGTTTTTGTGCAGTTTGGGTTTTGTTTTTAGCTACTGATAGCAAAGCCCTGGCTCAGTCCTCAAGTGCTTTCACAGTGAGGTTGGAGAGACCCAGGTAACGAGGTCATCTTCCATTTAGTTCTAAAATAGGCTTGGCTGTGATTCAGTGCCTGCCAGAGCTACAGCCGGCTCCACTCCTGCGTGCTGCAGCTCGTGGGGGAGGCTGACACATTCTGTATTAAGATAAAACTTCTCTTTGCCACGGGAAAACATCAGCCTGGACCAGCAGCCAGCTAATCAGACTATTTACTTTGGAATATGCTGCAAGAGCACAGCCCCAGAAACCTTCATTGCTGTCAGTATTTTCCCTGGAGTCAGTAGACATTACTGCTAATAAGCACCGACTCACTGGAGTAATGCAGGATTATGTTTTAATTCTGTGATTCCACTGCCTGCTTGTGTTTAATGACGTTTATTTGAAGGAATGATGCGTTTTGGAAAGTGAGGTCAGCTGGAACATTTGTTGTGCTCTTCATCTGTCTGCAGCCCTTGATCTTGCAATGTATCAGTCACTGAGGACAGAAGTCATTACTCACCTGTAAAAAATGAAATTATTGTAGTATTAGTGGATGGTACCCTATGGATATTCTTAAATATAGGGTGCTTATTGATGCTTATTTCAAAAAACAGGAAAAAATGGCAATAATTGCTGTTAAAGATTTTTAAAATTAGCACAATATCATTGGAATTTTAATTTTAAATATGCTTTTTATTTAAAAAGGTAATTTTTCTCCTCTGAAGAAAAAGTGTTTCAGTGGTTTTTTAGCTTTTATGTAAAATAAACTTTTTTCCAATGTTTGGCTACCATTTAATTGGGCCTGGATTATCTCATTTTTTGTTGATTGCCTTGAATATTATCATTCTCAGTTTATATCAGATTCTCTCTATTTTATGTTGTAATAGTCAGATATTGTAAAATATATTTGTCCTTACCAAACACCTCAAAAACAGAAACATACTGTATTTTGGTACACATTTAACATTCGTTAACCCTAACAGTCACTTCCAATTCTTTTCCTGCTAGAGAGAGCGAGCATAAAAATGTAATTATTAAATACATTTATGTGAAAGACACTCAAACACCACAAAGGCTAATGACTACATGAAAATAGTAAAGAAAATGCAAGAAAATTTACAGTGTCAGACTAGAAATGTACATTATTGTGACACATTTCCTGAAGACTGAGCCTTTCCTTGTGGATCTCCTAAGGAACGTGAGTGAGGAATGATCTACTTCTGTGGCTCTAACGGAGAGGAAAATCAGACTGAAAATGAAAATACAGTCTGAAAAATACAATACCATGATACCTTTATATGATCCAGTAAAAATATTTCAACCACTCCACAAAATATTGCATTTCTTTAACTCTTTGTTAAAGAAAATACATTAATATGAACAAGATCTTAGCATGGTTTAAAACATAGCAATGAAGCATCTGTCAAATCTACACCTACTGATGTAATATGAACACAAGCAGAGAAATAAATATCTCACTGTGTCCCTGAGCAAAATCATCTGTGACAATTAGCAGGGTGCCATATTTTTAAATTACAGTCGTCCCAGTTAGCTGTTTCAACAACTATGGCACTGAAAAGGACAAGAAGGTTGAAAAGAAACAATTGAAAAAAAAAAAAAAAGAGAGAGAGAGAGAAAAGTTCTGTAAAACCTAAATTGAACTAGTAGGTATTTATGTAATTTCAAGATAAATTCATTGTATTTTTCTACTTATGGTTTTTTCCCTTTTGCCTTGTACATAAACATCACTCTTCCATTAAAGGTTGGAATCAGTCTTGGAAGTCTTTTCCAAGCTTAATGATTCTACAGTGTAGTTATTCTGCCTTTCTGTGATGTGAAAAATTAGGGGATTAGTGTTTTAGTTTGGATGAGGAGTGCATTTCACCTCAAGTCAGCCAGCTTTTATCCACATGATAACCAAAAATATTTTAGAGTCCTTCTCACATTTTCTAAGAATTACCATTTTAGCCACTCTGCCTTCTACATTTTCTATGAATTACCACTTTAGTCACCTTTAGATACCCGGCAAATTTATTTCCTAAGAGAAAATTCTACCATTACCTGGCAGAATTTGAAATAGCAATGTCAGGATGGTGCAGGAGGCTTCTTGGAGCTGGGTTTTAAAGGCTGAGGAAGGAACAAGTAGAAAGACAGGCAATCTGAAGAATGCTTTAATCTGATTTTCTTCTTTGGAAGAGCCCCAGTGGATGGCTTCTCATGCATCCCTTGGGGGATGCACAGGGACCTGTGGTGTCTTTGTGAAATGAACATTGGCATTAAACAAATACTTTCACCAACCTCTGCTCCACCTTGTCCTTTTTTTTTTTTTTTTTTTTTTTTTTTTTTTTTTTTTTTTTTTTTTTTAGTCCTGCATTAAATCTGCAAAAAATGTAGTGGAAATAAAAGGTTAAATTTGTGCCTATTTTTGCAAATGTCTCAGTGGAAAATGCATAGAGAAACCTGTGTGTTTTTTAATTGAGGAAAATTGAGGTCAGTGCTTCTCAACTGACCTTCCAGTTGTTGCAAAAGGAGCAAAGTGTATGTTTGCTTTGAATTTGAAAGTAATTTTCCATTTACACCCAGCAACAGAAGGTTGGATTTTGGATATATCTAGCAAACATATCTGTGGGGAGGAGAGATGGGGAACTTTGAACTATGCTTATCTGAATATGATAGTAATCAGTGGGAAGTGTACATTTAAATTTTTATATTTTAAAAGAGTACTTTTTATCAGTTTAACTCTGACCCCTTTACATGTTTCCACAGGAATCTGGATCTTGAAAAATTTTGATCCAAATGCAGAATATCGAATGCTTGTTTCTCATCATACAAGTCATACTTAGGTGACAGTAACATCAGTTAAAAAATACTTTAGATAAGAAATTGTGAGGAAAAAACAATACTTAATTTTGTCCAGTCTTATGTCTGATTGGGAAGGATAAATACTGTAAGCATAAAATATTTCAGCCAATGTGAAAACCAGTAAATATTGTAACTTCAAATCCTATCATTTGAATCCATGAATTAATTCCCTGCTTAACAAATTATTAAATACTATGGGAAAGACTAAAGACTGTGGCCTGCAAGTCTTAAAAAAAGGAAAATTTAAGTGGAATCTTTGCTTGTTCCACCTGTCAAGGCCTGGACACCTGCAGGGGTCACAACAACACATTGCCAAGCAGCTTCTGGGTTGTTTGGATTTCATAATTTCTACCCAGGAAACTCAGCTCTCCCATCCAGGTGCCAAGGAAAAACTCTGCCTTCCTCTTTGTGTCAGCTCTGACAGTCACTGAGTGTTTTCCTGACCCAGGGAAAGCCTTTTCTGCCAGGTGAGCTGAATCTGCTGGGTGGGATGTTCAGTGCCAGCAGTGGAGAGCCATCACTGGGAAAATTGAACTGCTCAGGAGAACTGGGAGAGGCCAGTTCTGTCCCTTTGCACTGGGAGTGTGCCTTGCTGTTTCACGCAATTGCATCTCTGTTATTGGTGTAATTCTGAGCCTTCTGGATGGAATTACAGCCCTGTGGTCTTGCCTTCTCCTGTCCTTACCTCTGATGGCAGAGCCTCATTCAGGACTCAGGCTTGTTCAAAAATTAAGAGTCTTGCTGATACAAGCAACTCATAAGCTGATATGAACAAGTCATACTGGCTGTAAAAAGTGTTTTGATGATACAGCTTATAGCAGTTTGAGGAGTAAAACAAATTGTTCTAGCCAAAGCATTTTCAGTCTGCATCTACACTTGGGATTTTGGTAACAAAAATAGCACAAAGTGTCATTGGTAGGTGTTCTGCCAAAAACTTCTAGCTTGTGTTTGTCCTCAGATCGTTTCTTTTTGCTGCATAATAGATCACATCTGTTGGAAATATCTTCTTCTATCTTCTGGGGTTTATTTTCCACTCAGAGCACTCACACCTAACTAGTGCTTATCCTCTGCAAAGGCTTGGAGACAAGGAGGAACAGGAGCCCACGGGGGTGTGTGTTTCAGTGCTGAACTTCATAAATGAATCTAAATGACACGGGGCCTCCTTCCACTGAGTTACTTAAGCACTTTGAAACAAAACCCTCCCCTCCAAGCGGTATCAGGAGTCCGCAGCACTTACAGGTGTAACAGGAGTTTCCTCATTAACCCCTCCGTTGCCTACCAGCACAAATGTACCCACCAAGAGAAAATTAGGACAGGGAAGTGTTTGCTGGTTTCCAGGTGACAAAAAAAATTCATGTGAGGGCTTCTCAGACACAGTCACATTTAACCTCTGATAGAAACGGTCATCAGAGTGTTTAAAGCTCGCTGATACATCTAATGTTGTTTTACTGTGCTTTGTGGGCACTTCAAAAGTATTTTGTGGCCAAAGTAATCCCTAGGAGTCACTGACAGAGGAGGTTCATCACTCCAGCTCACACTGGCTCTGGCCAGCCCTCAGTCCCAACGCTGAGGAAACGTGCGGTGGATGAGGAAATCTTTAATTGAAACAGCTCCCAAGGAAGGGAGCTTCTTGAGGGAGCTTTTAAGGAAATAAGGACAAACAATGGATCTGCAAGGGGTGCTGTGCTCCACAAAAGCAACTGAGGGAGTTTCAAAGAGATTTGGGAGTCTGATTACACGCTGGTGATACTCCTGTTGCAAGGTGAGTGGAAGTCTAGCTTGATCTAATTAGCAAAAACTGGAACATGAGAACAGAACTGACAGTGCTGGGATGTTTCAGGAGGTGCTGTCATTTAGCAAACGTGACCAACCCAAAACTCCAGTGAGAGAACAGTATGATAAGAGAGGTTAATGAGCCCAAAGTCACCCCTTCTTTTCTAAATCTAAATTAAAATCTGTTTCTGAAAGTTGGTGAATATTGTGCGTATGTATCCGTGGAGCACTGGATTCATCATGTTGCCTGTTAGCAGAGGATTGGTATCATTCAAATTTACAACTGTGTTTGGATTGTTTTGGTTATCAAACTGTAAGAAGGCGCATGGTGAAACATGGGAAATTTGCTAGAAATAGATCCTAAAAAACAGCTGGAAAAATTATGTTGGGACTCATCAGTGGATCCCAATTTGGGGTGGTATACACCAATTTAAGTTTGCAGATCAAGTATGGATTGAATCAACATACATTTAATGTGCTTTTTTTAAAAGCCATTTTAGAGTTTGTATGGTTAAGTAATCAACAAGAATGTTTATCAACATTTACTGTCTATTTATATGTTAATAAAAAGTGTAGAAATAACTCTGTAGGATGTTATTTTTTAGGAGCTTGATTAATATTTCTAAAATTAGTAAGCAATAGATGTTATGAGCAGCTCTTGAGTGCTATAATTTACTACCACTGACACCCACCTATTTCTTCCCCAGCCCTAAATTATATGGCTCATTACTTACAAGACTGAAAATTCGTGGTGTTGTGGTAGTAAATCCAATGTTAGGTTTTAGCACTTCCGTACAATAACTCTGGCTTCTCCAGTTAATTAATTCAAATTCTGACTTCACATCCTAACAATCTTTATTACAAGGATTGCTCCTAAATAAAGATTAAAATCAAGCAGACACGTGTTTAAAATACTGGAACAAGTAGTGAGAAAAAATAGCAGAGTACGTGTAGTTGTGCAAGTAAATAAAGAAATTCTTTGTTATTTTTGGCAAGAGGTGGAGAAGCATGTGATGTCCAGTTGTAGCTGTAGCCAAGGATTTATCTTGGGGCTAAATACTTTATAGGCAAACAGTAATTCCTTTTTCACCCCACATCAGCTGAACACTATTTCGGGTCAAGAATGCTGTTTGCAGAAGCTGACCAGTCCTACAAACCACTAATATTTAAGTGATGTGTAATATTAGGGACATGTTGTTACTGGGGGTGTATCCTGTTGTTTTGTGGAGAGTTGAGCAAGGCAAAATGCTGAACTGTAACGCAGGATGAAAACTGGTCAATACCTTTGCTGTGTCCTGTTACCTCTATAGCTACGGGTGTGTCTGATGGGCTCGGGCTAGCGTGGCAAGGACTGCTCGCCAGGGAAGGATGTCAGACCAGATCTGGAAGGTTGGTGCTTCACAGTTGTTTTCAGGACTGGCTGGGGAAGTCTCTTTGTCTTACAAGGCCACAGTACTCATTTAAATGAATTGGGAGTTCACGTGCTCATTGTCACCTTGTCATCTTCTAAGCTCCAGGCCCTGAGAGTCAGGCCTTTGTCCTGGCACCAGTTTGCTCATCCTTATGCACGTTATGTATTTGTGAATGAGTGTTATGGGAGCTGGCAGCTAACGAGCTGGGAGGGAGAGCTCACCGCCTGGGGTGTGGTGACTGGGACGGCCAGCACCGGAGGATTACTGGGGGTTTTACTGGTGCTCCTCGGAGACCCCCGACAAAGCATGAGGTTGCCTTCCTCCAGGTAGCGACCTACCGGGGCGGGCAGAGAGGAGAGTTCGCGGTAGCAGCATCTCAAGTTGTCCTCCCAGGACTTCCCGGGGGGACCGTCAGCTGCCGCTGAGGAGGCCCCGCCGCTGAGCTGCCTCATGGGCGGTGATGGCCGCACAGCTGCCTCGGCCGCTCGGTGCGGGAAGGCAGGAGAAGCGAGCGCGGAGCGGGGCCGGGCGGGGAGCGCGCTCCGAGCGCCGCCGGCGGGCGCGGGGCGGCGGCGGCTGC
>VXBC01007691.1:780650-810226 GCA_013399945.1 Ploceus nigricollis
CGGCGGGACGCGACCCTCGCCCCTGACCCCCGAGGAGAGACCCGCGCTGGGGGGGAAGCTGGGGCGGCAAATGGTGCCCAGGGCCGGTATCACTAACAGCAACTGGAAAGGAAGTGGACGCTTTAAAATTTGGTCAGTTCCCAAGAACGAGCTCTGTAAGAGCAGAGGGGTTTGTTTGCCGGAGGCTTTGCCGTAATGGTTGCGGCAGGGATTGTGCGGGGTTTGTTCTGGATTCGTCGTGGTATCCATTGTAAAGCTGGCAGGTGCGTTTATGTGTGTTTAACGCTGTAGGAAATAGTGATGAGTTTGTAAAAATTATTTTTAGTTAGATCAAGCCCTCAATCGTCAGTGCTATGTGCTTACACGTATAGAATAAAGAGCTTTCTTTTGAGGCTGTACTTTTGTTACTAACTGTTGCATCTGACTTAAAATGTCAGAAACTGCGATTGTTTCCTTCTTTGTTAACTTAGTTTTTGGGACTCCGGGGCTATACTTGCCAGAAATTAAGTGGCGCTCTGATGTTTTTGCATCTTCCTGCTTGTGTATTTCGCGTCTTCCTACTTGTGTATCGCCTTGTTTATTTCAGTTATTTTAGTGTCTTTAAATTGTGGGACAGTATGTTACTATGAGAGACGATTACATTAGGTAGAGCTGCAGCTGTTGATAACAATGCATGTTTCTGTGATTATTTTCTACCCAGTATTACCTCCCATGACATAGTTTGGAAAAAGTTTAGGCTCTGATTGATGTATTCAGTAGGAAAGCTGGGATGGACTGCGAGGTCTTACTTTATGACATAACAATTCCGTAACAGACCTAATTTGCTAGAGCTTTCTCTAAACTAAGTTTAAAATACACACAGTAACTGTCTAACAAGCGTGGCAGCCAGCAGAGAGATTAATTAAGCACCTGGAAAATAGGTCAATACTGTATTACCAAGCGGCACGGTGAGATGGCAAATAAATAGAGCAGAGTGTTAACGCGGACTTACCGGGGAAAACTGATCCCGGTGGAGCGGCGGGGACGGCTTTATCTGCGCTGCCGCGGACCTTTTATGGTAGCGCATGTTGAGAGCCCTTGGACTTTTCACTCCCTCCACTTCTTCCTGGGGGCTTCTCTTGTAGTTGCTCGCTCAGGGTGTGGCACCGCTCGTGCTTGGGAATTATTTTTTTTTAATAGATAAATTTGGCTGGGTGTTCCGATTCTGATTGCCGTGGTGGTGTGTGGCTCTCCGGGCTTGGGGGTGGTTTGTAATTGGACGGATTCCATGAGCTGGAATAAAGTTTCATTGAAAAATTGCTCGGCAAGCTGCCCCTGCCCTGGGGTCTCTGCGGCACTTGTGATTTTTCTTTGTTTCAGGTTTTTTTTTCCTTCGTTTGCGTGTTTCCTCCCTCCTCTTTTTCAAACAACTACCTATGGAAACCGGGAAACGAGACCGGCTCCTGCATAACGAGATAGCAGAGACAAAGGCAGGGTGTGGGGAGGAAGACTGAGCTTGCAACTCATCTTTCAGAACTAGCTGATAGAAATACTGGAATTTGCATGTGCTGCTTTTCTCCTTGTGTCCTCCAGTTTGCAGCAGTTGCTTCAAAACAAATGTTGTTTTGGAGGTGATTTTTTCAAAAGCATCTGTGGGATCGATGGCATCTGTTAAAGGGGATGGGAGGCTGAGCAGCACTTTCAGAGGCAGAGGGTTGGATGGCTCACCAGCCCCTGGGTGGAACAGAATTAACTGTACTAAACTCTTGTGAAAACCCCAATCCAAAGGTGTAGGAATGTCAGGCTGTGTTTTTCCAAGCTCTCGTGTTGAGGTATATATATCCCTCTTTGAAGGCATTGCACACTTCCTGTTTTTAGAGTAGTTTTCTTTTTACCTCTATAGGATCTCTTTCTTGTATTTTCCCTTTTGCCAGTGTGCTGATCGTGACAACAATGGCCCTTTTGACAAAGCGGTGCGTTTTTAAACGGGAATTTTGTAGTTGGCTTTCTTGTATGTGAGGAGGGAGAAAAGCAGTGTTGGTAACAGGAACAGCACTGTCATTTGAGGCTGAACATGTATTTTGGAGGAATGTTAAATACAGAAGGAGAAACTGCTTTTAGTGCAGCTAAATTTCGCTGTTGCAGTGTGGGGTGTTGTGGCATATGAGTGCTGTGCACTTACAGAACAATTCCTGCAGGCAGTGTTGCTTTCTGCCCATCCCTTTGGGGAGTAAAGCAGAGGACAGAGAGGCCTTCTTGTATTTTTTTATTAGATCAGCCTTGGCTTCTCTGAATATATAAAATGATTTCATTTGATCTGTAGAAGCATTGCAGCTGAATTAAACTGCTCTGAGTGAGAGAAGTACGAGTTGGGTATAGCAGGCCTGATAATCACCTGGTGATCCTTGGTTGAGGGAAGAAGAAATGTGGAAGTGTCATGGTGGTGCTACCAACATTCCTCTGTCACGAGTTTGCTGTTGAATTTTGTGGAATAGTATCCACCTTTCAGACTTCAGAAAAGCTTGTTTGTACCATTTTGTGTTTTCCAAGTTCCTAAGTCACTGAAATATTCTATTTCTTGAGATCCCTTCACTGACAATCAGAGGTGGAGTAGAAAATAATGAATGACTTTTAATAGATCTTGAAAGAAAAGCTCATTATTTTGGGTAAGTATAGGATGGGACTTCAGGTATCTGAAACTGTATTTCAGAACTGTGGCTGGGCTGAGCACAACACCAGACATGGGGAGAGGAGCGAGGATGAGCACTGAGCCTGTTCCAGACCGCTGCTGTGTGTGCAGTGCACCTGAAGTGACCATGTAACTCTATTTAAAGCAGCCTAAAATAACTGATGCTATGATATGGGTTAGTAATGGGTTACCTTTTCTGACTTCTACAGGCAGTGAGCAACCTCTGTTTAGCCTGAAATAACCTATAATGAAGGATAAAGCCTAGAAAATCCTGTTACCTGGTCTTGGCTTCCCCCGCCCCCTTTTAGAGACTGTTTTAATTTAGAGCCTCTACCTCTTCTACAGAATTTTAGAGAAATTGTAGCTTTGTTTTTCTTCAGAGTCACCGTGCTTTGAGTGACAGGTGAGCAGGGGAACAACATGTGATTGTGAAAGTGGATTTTAGTTGGTGGCTTTATTTGATAATGTAGTATTTCCTTCAGGCTAGATTCTTCTTCAGTTGTTTTATTTCAATATAGTGAATGTTGAAAAAGATGGCAGGAGTTGGTATGAGTCTTGGTTTTAGATGCAGTTTGGGGATAATCTTTGTAAAGTTTCGTAGTATTTTCTTCATGGTGTATCACTTTTTTTCCATATAGCATTTTAATACTCCACTTCATTTTTGATAGTGGGTAACTTTCTGACAAAAGGGAGTTAATCTCTGGTATAGCAATTGGGCTTGGAAAAGGAAGAAGAGCCAAATAACTGAACTGTTTTTTAAACAAGTAGACTCAAGTAGTTTAATTCTGGTTTTTTTCCTTATGCTGAGACTTGGAGTCAGTGTAATTTCAAAATGCCTCTCCCAATATTAACTTTACATATTTATTAGTTCCAGTATTATGTAAACTTTTTGTACAGTATGTTATGTTTTTAGAAAAAGATTAGGAAATTACTGCTTTTTGTAAGTAAGGAATATAATCCTTTTTTCCCCTTTTATCCAGCTCTCTTATGCTCTACAGTATTTGGGTATAACAGGAAAATGCTAAGTTCAAGTTCCAAAACAGAGCAATAAAAAAAGATGCAGTCAAACATCCAAAGACAAAACAGACATAAGAAATATTTTCCTGTCTTTTAGGATGGTCAAAGCTACAACAACTCCCAATATTGAAAAAGTAATTGGATTCTTACATACAGAGAACTCTTTTTGCATGTTAGGAGGGACACTTCCATCAAAAAAGCTATCTTTAAAATCAGTAATCTTAAACTCATGCTTTCCATTCGTGCTGAAATAATGTAACAGTTCCAGAAAACTTTTTAGAGCTTTTTAAAGCACATTACAAATGAAGTGCAAATAACGTTTTTAATGTAAAAAGTCAGTTATTACCGAATGCAAATCTGCTTTTATTTGTATGAACATCACTTACTGGATACGTATGGTGCTGTGGTAACCACCCATTTAGAATGTGCTGGAAAACTTCTGGGCAAGAAAGCTCAGGTCCTGATACCTGTGCTGAGTCCCATAAACACCCTTAAAAGAGAAGGTTTTGGAGATGCCCATGGCCACTTCTCCAGGCCTGTTGGATTTCATAATCCACTGGTCTGAGTGTCTTGTGCTGTTCTGGAGGCTGAGCTGCTCTGAGTCACCTCGCTCCACTGTCCTGCAGCTGCTCTTTGTGTCACCAGGACACTAAACTTCCAGGGAACTTAATTTGCTGGGTGAGGCAAGATTTTTATCACAAAGCTTGGCTTGGCTATTAGCTTGCCTTGGGGCAAGCAGCCACCGATACCTGATAAAACCTGCTTTGGGTTGTTTTAGGAGTTTTCTTTAGTCTTACTTGAACTGTGAGATGGAAGTGGATCTCCTCGCCTTGTGCTGACCTCATCTTGCAGTGGTGAAGTGAGATGGCAAAACTGGTCCCTGGGCAGGAAAAAGTGCCAGGAGAGCAACTTCAGCTGGGATTGCAATAAGCAGTGCAGCTGTGCTTTGTGTGGGGCTGGAGCGTCCCCATTGCAGAGATGTTTGCTGCTTTTATTAGCATGAGCAGATCCCTGCAGGCCTGCTCCCTGGGTCTCTGGGTGTCAGCTGACACCTGAACCTCTCCCTGTTCCTGCTGGAATGGACTGAAACAAGTGCCTGCCTGCGCTGGATGGGACATAGTGCAGGCTCAGGGGCTGCATGAGGAAGCTCACCTATAAAGGCAAAAAGGCAGAGAGAAAACGACTTCAATACCAATCATCATTAGAAAGTTTGTAAGGGAGGAAAAGAAGTTTTTCTTACTTGTGATCTAAGCTCCCTTTGGAAGACACGAGTAACCACTAGTATCAGGTACCCATAAAAAGTATTTATAGACCCAGTTTTTTCTAAAGCTTTATTAATTTACTTTTGCAAAATAGTTTACTTTTACATATGCAGATAGAGTAAATATTTTGTCTCTTGTGTTTCCACAGTCTCAACATGTTTACTGCTTTGTTTTGGTCCTTTGTGTGCATTTTAAAAAAAGGCTATGTTAATTTTTACCAAATTCCACTAGTTTAAGTAAAATGTATTAATTTTTTTCTCCTCTTTCCTATGGTGCAGGTTTTTTTTTGTCTTGGCACAATTGATGGAACTTGAACAATTTCCAGGAAGAGTTTTAGCTGTTTCTTGTAAGATGCCTTTCTGCCTTTTTGACTGAAGCTGTTGATGTGCATCATTGTCTTGTCAACATCTTGCTTCTTGAGTTTTTCCTAGAAACTTAGGTCATCTGCTCCTTCTTACCCCCTTCCGTTCAATTATTTCCTTTATTTTTTTGTTTTTAACTATTGGACTTGGTTGCTTGTCTACAGTCTGTGTGTTCCAGTGGAGAAGTTTTTTTTCCACAGCTTCTTTTTGAAAATTTATAGGGATTGTATGTGGGTAGAAGAGGTACTCAGATAATCTTTGTTTTTCAGCATTTGAATCTGGTAAGTGCAGGAATTTTGGTGTTTGAGATCGTGTGAAGCCCTTCAGGAGGAACCAGATTTGTTCCTAAGAGGAGAAAAAAGCTCTTTGTCTCCTCTTTCCTTTTAATACAAACTTATTTTGTGATTCACAGAATTAGTTGATATTCAGCCTAATAGGAGTGAATTGCTTTCATGAGATACTAAAGAGTGATTTTAATAACTTTTCCTTATGGCTTTTGTCATGATGCTGTGGGCTGGCTTCTTCCTTTGGACTGTGTCAGCTCTGAACCCAGCAAGAGGACATGGTGGGAAGTTTTCCCAAGAAATGCTTTGGGAGCTCTTTGTGACAAATGCTGTTTGAGACTAGATGTGTTTTTAAAACTCTGTCACAGAGGTGTCTAAACATTCTTCTGAAGATTAAAACAAGAGTGGCTGTTAAAAGTTTATTTATGCTGCAAGTGGAAAGATTATTAAACATGGAAGGGAATACAATAGAGAAAAAAATGTATGCACATTTATCAGTATTATTATGGCCCCCAGGCAGTGGGTTGTATGCTGCATATAATCTTTCTTTTCCCGTGCTTTCTGTGTAGTTAAATCAGGAAGTTTCTTTGCATAGGGGAGGGGGAGACATTTCTTGCCCTGGTGGCTTTGGGAAACATTATAATATGGGTTATTACAGTTATTGATTCATTAGGAGACAGAAGGCTGATCCTTCTGTGAGAGAGAATGGATTTCTGGTGCACTGATACTTACCTGTAGGAAATACTGCTTCTCTACATCCTTCGAAAGCTGAAACAAGTGGTAAACACCTTTTCCCTCTATTTTTTCTTTACTGTTCTACAGTAAATGCCATGCCCAATTATACAGCTGTTTTCTGCAAGCAGCCAATGCTGTTTTCACAATGGTGTTGCTTCCAAGGAAAGAAAAACACCTGTTATATAATAGCAGAATATTCAAACCACTTTTAAATAATGGATTTTTATTGTGGGAAAGATACTGGGACTTCACAGAGGTTTTTTTCTGTCTGTGTATGTGTTAAAATACCTTCCAAACATGTGCTTACTGTGTGTGTGTGTGTTTACCTCAGTCTGCATATGTTTGAAAGTTGTTACTGGATGTAGCTGGGGCAACTGACCCGAAAACTGCAGCAGAAAAAGATCAATCAGGATAAGTGCGTGGGATTAGATGCCTTAATTATTTTACAGTTAAGTCAGTTTTAAAACAAATAAAGGCTCACATTCTTATTTACTCTGACATTTTTGTTGCAGAGGAAGTTGAATATGCTTTAGGTGTGCTGTCTTGACAACTCAGTAACCACCTGATAATGACATTCTGGTTGGTCCTCTTGGAAGAGGGACTGGTTTTTCCATGTATTTGGGCAAAGTTTTAACTCAAATATTGCTTACTACCAGGTAGTTCTCGATGTATAGGAAAGTTTTATTCACCTCCTTGGTACAGGAGAGCCTGATTTGCAAATTTTTGCATTGCATGTCAGACTCAATGAGCTTGACAGGTTTTTTGTGTGTTTTTTGTGTGCGTTTTTTTTTTTAATGTGCAGGTCCTGTGGGGAGAACAGGAGTTTTGTGGTGTTATTGGGGGTTTTTTGTTTGGTTGGTTTTTTTTTTGTTTTTGGTGCTTGTTTGTTTGTTTTTGTCCAGGTGAGAATCTTTTTTAGTGAGAGGGAGAAAGATAATTTTGGATGAGTTTCCTCCTCATTGAGTAGTTGAGAGGACTTGATGGACTCCATGTAAGTAGGACCCCTTCATGTGCATGCAGATGTGCTGCCTTATATTCTGTGAAGTGGCATCAAACATCTAGATGTATATTCTTACAGGAGCTGCTTTTGGTATTGTCTAGAGTTATTCTAAAATGAAATTTCAAAATAAATTGCTTAGATGGGTTGATCCATTTCTAGTTCTAACAAAAGCCCAGCTTTCTAAAAAATGCAAAATTAAGCAATTGCACAAAAATAAAATGACTGGAAATAAGAAAGGACTAAGAAGAATTTTTTTTTTTCAAATGCAGTGGCATTTGAACATGTGATATACCAACAGGCAGTTTGGGCTAATCTCTCTATCAAATTTTATTTCTGCTTTAGGGAAGGTGGCAAAATCTTTTGGAAATACCTAGGGCAATGGAAAAAAAAAGTGCCTTTCCTCTCTGCTTGCCTCAATCCCTCCTGCTGCATTGAAGGGTGGCAGACAGTAGCAGTGGTTTGAATGGATCCTTCAGCACTTGTGTCCTGCAGAAGGTGTGGGCTCTCCTAAACCCCACTGTTAGAAACTTTTATTTGAGAGTGCTTGCTGTTTCCAGGTTCAAAAAGAATTAGTCTTCTAAAAGAAGAGATTAGGCTGGTGAAGCCCTGGCGGGTTGAAATGTGCTGTTTGTGTTGATGGTGGCACATTCTGATTTGGAGGGCATGTTCCCACTGGGGGCTGGTGGCCAGTGCTGCACTGCTTGTGCTTCCTTTCCAGCTGCACAGCAGCAGCTTGCCCAGAAGAAAAAGAAGTGCTTTGAGTACTGTTTAATTTGTCTTTTTAGCTATGATTGCAGTCATATTGGTATCACAAGATTGAGCTTTTGATATTCGTGGAAAATATGAATAAAACAATTGTGTTCTTGAGTAGTGCTGCTGGTGCTATGGCAGCGTTGAGTCACAGCAGTTCACTCTGATATTTTATGTAAAATATGTTTGTGCTCAGTGTATGGCGTCAGTTCTGTTTCCAAGGATCGAGACAATGGTGCAATTGAGACTGGTTTGTATCACACTTAAACCAACTGATATTTTCAATTTCTGCTATCAGCGCAACATTGGTGCTGTCTCATTAAAAATATCTCCACTGTTGCACGGACCTAAACCAGACCTGTAACTTTTTTTTTTTGGTGGTTAGTAACTAAGTTCTACAAGGGCAGAATTGGATCATTGTATCCTTTGCTTCCCACTAAAGCTCTCTCAAACTTGGAGCCAACCTTTGGCCTTTCAGCCTGGACCTGTGCAGGACTGAGGTTTCATGTTGGGCAAAGGCTGTGTTGGCTCAGCTGAATGCTCCTGGTGAATGATGGGCCAAAATCCCTGCGCTCTGAAGCACGTGTTTTAGTCAAGAATGGTAATGATTCTTTTTGTCATTAAACTGCACCTCTGTTTGCTGCCCCAGAACTGGGTGTTGGTTTCTTTGGTGAGGTATCATCAGCTGCTCCTGCATCTCCTGGCTCTCTGTGCGGGAGTGTGTGTGTGCCTGTGCAGTCTGTGTCCAGAATTGCCTCTAGCCTTGTGTGAGGAAACCATTTATAGGGCACAGGTTACCTGGAACACGTCAGTGCTTTCTCCTTTGCTCTGCTCTCTCCTTTCTGTGGGTCAAAAATCTGCTCAGAGCTGGTTTTGGGGTGGCCAGAGGGAGGGAATCCCTGGGCTTGTATTTCTGGACACTTTGCACTTTCTGTGGATATGTTTTCCTTTATAAATTGCATGAAACCTCAATTGCCAGTGCTTTGTTATTAATTGTCCAGCTGGAGTGAGGGAATTCCTCAGGGTGAACAGGTCATGGGGTAGAAAAGTACTTGCATCAGTACAGCTTGTTCAGCTACATATCCAAAACAAACAATAACGTAGAGGTGCTGCTACTACTGGTAATGAACTTTCATCTGTGTGGAAAGAGGGGCCAACTAATTCAGCTTTGTATTTGCTGAATAACTTAAGAAGCTGGGTGGCACCTAATATGAAAAGAACAATTGTTTTACCTGGAAAAAACGACAGTTAGTATCCTTACAGTGTTTCCAAAGTGATGCATAATGTAAACAAAACATTTCCTAAGTGCCACTGCTCCAATTGTGCATTTGCTGGAAGTTACTGAGTGTTTAGAGAGCCTCCCTCGGTGCCCGGCTGCACTGCGAGAAGGATGTGAGAGTTTTGGCGCTGGTTTTTGCCCATGGAGGCCCGAAAGCAGTTGGAAAACAAGTTTCTTGGGTTACAATTTAACTCTGTTATTAGGTGGCTGCCTCTGGCTGGGCTTTGCCTGCTGGGAATTTACTACACCAGGAGCAGCAGGGTGATTGCACTGCTGGTGGCAGGGGGAAGGAGCTGTGGGTTCTGCAGACAAATTAATGGAGCAGTGTGGCAATTTCTCCTGAGCTCCCCTGCAGTGCCCTTATTAACCAGTTACTTTGCCACACACCCCCCCACTCAGTCATGTGGAAATGTCACTGTACAGTTAATTATTAATGGTGGTCAGGCCTGGAGCAGCCTGTGCTGCTGCAGGTTGTCACAGTCTGCCAAGTCAGTTGTGTTGCTGAGTTTGCCTAGCCCAAGAAGGCTGGAGATGGAATTCTGAGAAGTAGAGAGCATTGTTACGCTTAGGTGAACATTAGCAAGATGTTAGTTAACCAGAGGTGCCTCATTTTGCTGAGACACATCTGTGTGGTTCCCTGCTCAGTTTCTGTAGAGAGAAGCTTGGCTGTGGAGGGACAAACTGAAGTGCCTCCTGTCCACTGATGTTACTTTGTGAAAATATATTAGTTAATTTATTTAAAGGAATAAACAATGAATTCACTCAGTTGAAATATGTTTGCTTTGTTACTTTGTTTGTACTTTTTTCAGAAGCCCAGAATTCACAGCCTTAACTCGGGTCAGAAGTCCCATGTTTTGTATAGTTTCATGTTTAATAAGCCAAGTTTTCCCAGTTCTCTCTGCTTCAAACCAAGAAGACTGGTTCCTTCGAAGGAAGCCTTTCTAGAGGGGCTAACAGTTGGTAGGTGTTTTGGGACAGCCTTTCTTGTGCACATTCCCTGCACTATTCACTAGCAGTGAGGTGGGATGCAGCAACCTGCAATTGGAGAATACAAGCTGGGGAACTCCAGAGCCAAATTCATCTTGTGTGTACCACTGCCCAGGAGCAGGTACTGTGCTGGAGTGAAGCTGTTACACTTTCCTTGCACTTGGGGAGGAAGAAGAGGGCTTAAAAAATACATCTGTGGCAATGTGGGGCGACTTCTCTGAGACTAAAACTGAAAGTCAAGTGGGAAGTTACTCCGAGGCTGCCTGTGGTACTGTCACCTGGAAACTGCACTTTTCAGTTTTCCTTACTGTGCTTTGGTTTGCATCCTGGAGGGCTCTTGTAGTGCACACATTTGGTTTTTATTTTAAATTAAATTTAACTGGAAGGTGTATTCAGGCTCAAGTAACCTCCCTGAAATGAGCACAGATTTTTCTTTCCTTTTAGCACTGGTTGTTTGGCTCTACACATCCCTCTCTTACTCTGCTGCTGGGATTGTTAATGTGAGTGTAGTCTGAGCAGCTTCAGTTTGTATGAGGAAGCAGGAACAGTTTTATTAACAAGTATGGAGAAAGATGTATGAACTCAGTGAAATGTTTCGTGACAGGGGAAAAGAAAGATCCACTCTGCTAGGTGAAAATGTGCTGTGTATTATTTTCATTTGCTGGGAGTTCTGGTTTAAAAAAAAAAGGGCAACAAAACACCTCCATCACAATAACTCTATTCTTTCAGGTGTAGCTATAAATAGGATTGTATTGTAATCCAAATACCTCAAAATAGTTGAAAAAAAAGCTTCTGAACCCCACAAACAAATCAACCCAGTAAGAAAAACAGAACCAAAAAACCAAACTATCCCCAACCACAAAAAACCCCACAATCCCAAACCATCAAAAAACCCCTTACAACACAGCAGTGCTGTTACAGTAGAGGGTGTTGTGGTATTTTCCCTTTCTCTTCAAGGTTTGTCGTGCAGCTCTGCTGTATGTGGGGGTTTATTTTCATCTGCGTGGGGGGGAAATCAGTTCTTTTTATCAACTTAGCTTCTCAAAGCAAAGGCCTCCAACAGCTGGTTGTATTGGATAGTTCCACACTGTTCAGATGGATTTCATGGCATATATGTTGGGTAGAGTGTGCTTCTGTCTGAAATGCCTTCTGAGCACTGTGAGTGTGTGGCAGAGGCCTTTAAGCAGTCTGAGGTGTAGGATGCTGCAGGGTTTATGTGCCTGTTTCACAGGATTCACTGGTTGTGTGAAGATACTGCAGCTACTCAAATGACATTGGCATCTAGAAGTGTATGTTTAGAAAAAGACAAGCAAAATGATGGGAGTAATGAAAAAGTGTTTAGGGGAAGGTAAGAAATTAGATGATTGTACAAGTCCATTTTTATTTGTGTGGAGTAAAATTTTATTTTATTAGTTTGGTCTGTAATGATTGCATAAAAGGTTGCTCTCTCAGGGTATGTTATCTCTTCTATGTAATGGTCAATTTTCTTTTTTTTTTTAGGGTTTTTTTTTTTGAGTTGCTAAACATGTTCTTGTAATAATTAGTAAACACTTCTTATCTGCGAACAGAGCTGTTACTGTGGTCGGAGTTCAGGGTTGTGGAGTTAGGCCTGTAAGAAACACACTAACCCCAAAAGATGATAGTCCAGTTTTTCTTATCCAGCTGAAATTAATGTTGAAGGGAAAGCTGGGACTGTGTTCCTCCAGACCTTCTGGACTGGTTTGAACAGCACAAGCTCTAGAAAATTTACACATTTTTGAATGCCACTGGTCCTCACAGGCTCAGGTGAGGATTTGAGTGGGCCTCTGGTCCCTCTGGTTCTCCTCATGCTGGACTGTCCTGTCTTCCAAAAGCATCCTTAATTTCAGTGTAGCTTTTTCAGAATACTTATTGTCCTCATCTAGTGCCCTCAACTTTGGTGATATGCTTACACAGGGAAATACCTTCTCCAGAAGTTCAAGGGAGAAGGATTTTTGCTATTAGGTCATGGCAGATCCAGGGCAAATGGACCTGCTGGGGCTGCTGCAGCTTGGCCAGATTGTCACCTGTGGGCCAGATGTCCCCACTCCCTCCTGCCTGGAAGTGCATGGGACCTGTTCCTGCCCCAGGGGTTTCGTGGGGTGGCTGTGCCTCTGGGCCTGCCCAGCATTTAGATTTGTCTGCAAGTCAGGAAAGTGATTCTGGTCATCTGAACCCCCCTGTCAGCAGACTAGGATAACACACTAGTGTGTCCTTCAAGTTTCTTTGCTTTTGAAGTGTAAATGCTTTTTGAGTTTGAATATCTTGTTTCATGCACATGTGTGTCAAAAAGTGAGGGGATTGTGATGAACAAGCAAGCAGAGTATTTTTTAGTGGGAACCTCGAAAAGGTTTCAAGAAGAAAATGCCCAAGCATTATTTTGATATTTTAGTGTCTTTGGCAGATGTGGTATTTGAGACATCCCAGAACTGGAGGAATAGTGAGGTGCTGATAGAAGGTTTGGCTTGGCCTGAACTGTGTAGGTGCCACTGGAAGCTCCAGGAGGGCTTGGATGTGCATGTTCTCTGGGGCAGTCAGTGAGGGCTGATTTTTGGATATCTAAATAATATGATCAGGGTAAGTGATTTATTTAAATATAATTATGACAGAAAAGGCAGTAAGATCTCATAGTCAATAATAATGCTTATGCACCTTGTAATGGGGCAGGTTATTTAGGAGAGAAGTCAAGAGCTTGGGGAATTTTTTCTTGTGTTTTGAGGTTAGTAGTCAGTGTTAAATCCTTGGTGTGGAGCAGGAGGCCAGTGGCAGTCCCATTATATTTGGTGGCAGGAGAGCCCAGCTGTTTCCTGGCTGTCTCCAGCTTTCTACATCGTCTGGCTCTGAGAAAACAGCTTTGGGAAGGAGAGGGCTTTGAAGTTTTCTTCTGCAGCTGGGACAAAACCCATTAGAGGATTCTAAACTGAGGTGTTGGTATGATTATTTTAATTGCTCTTAAGATATCTAAATGTTCATTTGCATAAATCAAATCACAGCTTCAGAATAATTATGCTGTGCTTTTGGTTAGTTTTCATTTGATCAGAGTCCCTGCAATGTCTAGCTCAAGTTTTATGTGACTCATCTGCAATTTAAATACCTATTACCAGAATTTTCATGTGCTTGGTATGATTAAGTGATCTAATTAAGGTATTATTGTATTGAATTTGTCTCTGGGAGCTGATCAGACTGGTATAAACCATAACTTCCCTGAAACCTTGTAGTTACACTGGGGTCCATCCAGAGCCTTTTTCTTAGTATTTAGCTTAACTACATGACAGACGAGTTTAAGGCTGCTGTTTGACAGGTCTGGAAGGGGACACTGGGTCAGTGCATAGAGGACACGTGGAAGGTAAACTCAGTGCCTCTACCCCCATGGCTCTGTCACTGATACATGAATTTCTGCAGCGGGGTGGAACAGAACTCGGGGAAAGCACCTGCCTTCCGTGAATGGATTAGGTTACTGTACATCGTAAGTTACTGGAACCTTGTCGTTGTTTATGTGTACATACCCATGCCCCCTGAGTTATTTTGGGCCCCATCACATGGCTTGATCACTTTCATTTTCATCCCAGTGAAATTCTTTGATCTGTGGCAGTTGTGACACTTGTCTGTTCTCAGAAGGCTGCTGGTGTTTACAGTGAATAGGTTGGATACCTTGTGTAACAGGTAGCATTGACTCACAGTTAAGAACTTCTGAGTTATTTTAATGTCATCATTGCTAAACGTTTGAATTTGTTGTTCAGTTGTGTTACTGAACACTGTCCTACTTTTGTTTGTAGAAATGGTGGGAGGTTTTAAAAGAAAGTTGAGTTTAATAGCACAAAGGTAGGACCCCCATTTGAAAAATGCCATGTAGTGCTCTGCTGCAGCCTGTCCTGTGCAACCAGCTGAAGCACTTAACTGCAGTAACCTGCTGCCACTAAAGTCTTGCTGTGGGCACTGGTAAAGCGTGAGGGCCTTGTTCTGCAACAAGAAACTAAATATAAAACAACTTTAGACCGGCTCATTTGGAGAACATAATTGTGTCGTGATTTTTCTTTTAGAAGTAGCAGCTGCTGGAAAGCTGGGGAATGCGCACAATTTTCACTTGTTTTTTCTTTTCCTCTCCCCCTGTAGGTATGGCCTCACAAGTCTTGGTCTATCCACCATATGTTTATCAAACCCAGTCAAGTGCCTTTTGTAGTGTGAAGAAACTCAAACTAGAACCAAGCAGTTGTGTGTACCACGAAAGAACCTATCCGCAAATCTATGTGAATGGTAAAAACTTTGGAATTTCTCCCCACAGGGTTAGTACTTTCTTTCAGACTAAAAACCCATTTGATAGACCTCGAGGACAGAGCTTTTGGTTGCAGTCAAATGCTGTTGCTTTAAAAAATACTGCAGGTGCTACAAAAGCGTTGGCAGTGTGGGCGCAGCAACCTCAGCTGGAGGCCCCTCGAGCTGGGACGCAGGGAAGCCGGTCGGATATCCTGGAAGGAGCCCAGCGATGTGGATTGAAGCGTAAGAGCGAGGAGCTGGAGAACCAGAGCAGCACGATGCAGATCGTTGACGAGCTGTCCATCCTGCCCGCAATGCTGCAGACCGGCGTGGCCAACCCGGTGACGGTGGTGGCCACGGCCGCGGCGTCCAAGCAGGGCGGTACTGGCGGCGACGGGGATTACCAGCTGGTGCAGCACGAGGTGCTGTGCTCGGTGAAAAACACCTACGAGGTTCTTGATTTCCTGGGACGAGGGACCTTTGGACAAGTGGTCAAGTGCTGGAAAAGGGGGACGAATGAGATCGTGGCAATCAAAATCTTGAAGAATCATCCTTCGTACGTGCGCCAAGGGCAGATAGAAGTGAGCATCTTAGCGAGGCTAAGCACGGAAAATGCTGATGAATTTAACTTTGTGAGAGCCTACGAATGCTTTCAGCACCGTAACCATACTTGTCTGGTTTTTGAGATGTTGGAACAGAATTTGTACGACTTCCTGAAACAAAACAAGTTCAGCCCTCTGCAACTGAAAGTAATAAGGCCTATTCTGCAACAGGTGGCCACTGCACTGAAAAAACTAAAAAGTCTGGGTTTAATCCATGCTGACCTCAAACCAGAGAACATTATGTTGGTGGATCCTGTTCGGCAGCCTTACCGGGTCAAAGTCATAGACTTTGGGTCTGCCAGCCATGTATCAAAGACTATTTGTTCAACTTATTTACAATCTCGGTATTACAGGTAGGTGTCTTTTGCTTTGGCTTTTTACCTGTTATGGAACAAGATTTTAGCATTCCTTAATGGCTTAAATAATTGCTCCTCCAGGTAACTAGTAAGAATAATTTGGAAAAGATAAAACCATCTAGGAATGTGAAAATTCTGTAGTCGGTTGCCATTTTGAATGTGAATACTTGCTTTGAATGTTTTTATAGTGTTGTCTTTTTCCTGGAAGTATGTTTTGTGTTGCTCTCTGAAGTCATCACTTACTGTTATTTTGAGACCTCTGAGACTGTTCAAAAGGAAAAGGAAAAAAATTATCTTTCACTTGCTTGTTTAGGATGTCTTTCCAGCCTTCCTAACATGATGGATTTTTTTTTTCCTGTAAGCAGCTGGACAGTGTCCTAGAAGTGCCATGTTTCTATATCCTGTTGCCAAAGATTATGTAAATGCCTCTGTTTTTCTCCAGCACTTGTAAATATTTTCCCTAGTTCTTAGAAACTCCATTCTGACTGAGTGCCTTCAGCAGCTGTGGAGCTCAGTAAACTAATGGAGTTAGGGAGTGATAGGATGCTTAAATGTTTAGGGTGATACCAGAAGGGTGTTTAAAGTGATTTTGGTATATGGTAACATTCTACTTTTGCCTGAAAATGGATGTATGTTTTTGATAGTTTTGTTTGGTTATTTTTTTAAAACTTTCTTTGAATAGTTACCCAATCTGCCTGACATTTAAAAATTATCAATATTTAGTCCTTTTACTTTTCTTATAAGCTAAACTTGTCTTGATTGAAGATCTTTTTCAGTTATGCTTTGCATCATTGGCAGTAGTGTGTGCTGTGTATTGCCTGTCTGCTGATTTAGTAAGAAGCTAGGACAATGAGTACTTGGAAGAAAACTTTAAATATTTTACAGCTATTCATGCTGGAATTGAAAACTTGTGCCCTGCAATTCTAGGCTTGATGAAATTAGTGATTGGAGTTCATGCCAGAGGAATCTATTTTTTGACTGTAGCTTGTAAACAAGAATGCTTTTCATGTACAGTGCTCACATAAAATATTCTGATTCATTGCCTGCATTCTCTATTACTTAATTGCAAACTGCAGCAGAGGATTTAAAAACTTCATGAAGTTCATCAACAGAAAACTAAATTGGGAAACGTTATGGATTGATGCATGTTCACATTATACAAAAATATATATGAGAGGAAATAAAAAGTTAAGTAACTTGGGAGCTCATTTTGGTGTAAAAGCTGTACACCACTTAGGACACTGTGGTTTTGGGCCTCTCAGGACAAATCAGGCCAGGCTTGCAAAGATGGCAGGAATTCTGAGAGGCTCTAGACAAGTGCGAAGGTCTTACCTTTAGCTGGTCTGTGCAGAATCATAGTCCAGCAGATACTCAACATGCATGGTCTGAGGATGTTTCCCTACCTATTTTGCCTTTTTTATTTATTGAAGCAATTACAGATTATTGTGAACTCTTGCCATTTTTCACTCCTTTCTCCCCAAGAACTGACAGAGGAGAGGCTGTGGACAGCCAGGCTGGGTGGCCCTGTTGTAGTACTTCAGCCTCAACTAACTGCTTCCAGCACTTTTTTTTTCTGTTTCAGATGGCTCAATAGACAAGATATTGTTCTTTTTTAGTTGCCTACATAAAAATACAGTGGCTGTAGTTGTGTTTTACTTGACTTGATGTTGCTTTGCAGCTCTCAGTAGAATTCTGGCATGCTTATGGGTTTGGGCAGGTCCATTGCTGGCAGGATCAGTGTGCAACTCCTTGGCATTTTGGGTGCTTGTATTGCACTCAGATGTAAGTGGGGTTCCCTGTGGGTGTTTATTCAAAATATCATCCCCCAAGAATAAGATAAGATTCGTGGGTGCATGTCCTTGTCTTGCCTCAGTGATGTTGAATGATATGGACTCATGGCATGTACACCTAAAATTTCCTAGTTAGTAAGGTATGCTTAAGTGTTTTGTAAATATTCAGGCTTCAGTAGATCATATTCTTTGTTTTGTATAGTTTTATAATCCTTCTATAAAGTAGCATCTAAGTTAGAAATGTTTGAAAATAAAAAGGACATAAAAAGAAGAAAAATGGTTAGAGTCCATCTACTTGAATTTTTTTTAATATATAAATATTGGTTGAGATAATTTTGAAAAAAAAAAAAAAACAAGCAACTATACTTTCAAAATTACTTTCAACAGAAGTTTTTACTTCTGAACAGGTTTTCAGCATGATGGATTTCATCATGGATGTGTAGCTCTCTACCAGTTGTGTGATTCAAACTAACTTTGTGTAGACTGGCAGTTCCTCAAAATTTCTTTTCGTTCCATTGGAAGCACCAGACTTGTGTAAATAATAGCAGAAAATAGGGATTTGATTCAAAAGGTTTTAAAATAGATCATGCTGGGGAAATTTGAAGTGAAAAGTCTTACAGAAGAATGAGAAGGGCCTTCAGAGAATATCTTTTATTGAGATGGCATTTATTTTAAGAGAGGTTGTGCTTTTGGTCAATCAAATAAGGAGCAGTTATATATAAAATATAACTGTACTTAAATGCTTCTTGTATTAGAAGAGCCTGGGAGTGGTGGTGCAGGTTTGACCTGTTTGACTGTGACATGTTGAAACAAGCTTTACAAAACTGAATAAAGAGAAAAGGTTGTTTGTTGGTGGTGGTTTTTGGTTTTGTTTTGTTGGGGTTTTTTTCCCCAGTCTGATCATTGCTTCTCTTTTTTTATTCCTGGGACCATAATAAAGTAATGATCATGAGAATGGAGAATGCCCCAAAGTCCAGTGTTAGGGTGTTTATTTTGATTTCTAGTGTCACTATTTTGCATCTGTAAGAGGAAGTGAGTAATGAGTTGGAAAAATGAGTGATAAGAGGATTAGGACTTAAGGAGGGGAACATCATGTAGCCAGGTGAATGGATAATGGGCCAACTTACCTTAGCCTGTAGCAGAAGGAGAGGTAACCTAATGATGACTGTTGGAGATATTGGGGTACTTGTGTATGAGGAGAGGTCCTAAACAAGTGAGACTAACTGAATTTTAAAAGGGTATAAGCAAGCAGAAAAATGGAGACAGACTGTATGGAGTGATAATGACTTGATGTTATCCTGTTTCTGTTTCAGCTTTGTCAAGCAAAGAGAAAATAAGAAAATGGTTAAAAGAAGTGTGAAAAATAGAATTTGACATTTTGTTGCCTTCTGGAAGCTCCTGCTTGTTATATTGCTAGAAATTGTTGAGTATGGGTATGAATAAATACTAGCTATGATACACTGTCTGAAGTCAGAGATGATTTTTTTGTTTTAAAGATCAGATGTTATTCTCAATGCTCTTTCCCTGAAAGGCAGTGTCTGTGCTTACATGCTCTTTTTATGCTGGTCTGGATTTTAATAGCTGTGGACTAGAGAGATCTGGTATTTGAAGCTCTTTTCTGCTTCTGGCCTCACACATTAAGACTGCTGACCTTTTATGAGTGATCTAAGGAGGTAAATAACTAAGCAGTGTGTACATTTTCAAAAGAAAATACCCTTACGTACAGCGTAGGTGATCAAGCTTTTGTCATTTATGGAAATGGTATGTGTTGCTGTCCTTTTGGTCAACTGTGCCCCAAATCATGAGAAGGGGAGTGTTGCATCCCAAATGGAAAGCAGTGCAGGCTGTGGAGGAGGAGAATCAAAACATCTGTTTCTAAGTCTGGTCTCTTGTCCTCATCTGGCAAGGCAGTAAGTTTTCCCAGGGCATGGTGTTCCTCTCTCTGGAAGTAATTTTCCTTTGTTTTGCCTCTTTCCTGAGGTGAGATGCATTTGGGAGGGCAGGTATGAGAAGAGAGGCTTCAGAATGGCTGTCTGCAATTAGCAGTAGCTTCCAAGAGGGGTTGAGTACAATGGTCAAGGTGGTGCTGCCCATCTGTTTCAGGGAGCCAGGTTACCTTCCTTGCTGTTGCCACGGGAAGCGGTGGCCTTCTCAGTGTATGGCACTCAGAGGTAACTCTTCAGGGAATTACTGCTCAGTTTTTTTTCAAGGGGAATCACCTTCAGATTGATTTAATTTGGATTGTCTTCCTGAGGGGATTTTGAGAATGAGTCTTCAGTAAACCTTACCAAACTCATCACTCATAAAATCCCCGTAATATTGTGGATCTGACAGGAGCCATTGCAGGCGTAGGAGTGAGTGTGCTGCTTCATTGCAAGCTCCTGCAGTGCAGCCCCCAAAGGGAGTTCAACAGTGGCTCATCATCAGCCCCTGTAGCTGCCTCCATGGTTATTTCACCTCCTGTCTCCAAGGAAAACATCATCACCTTTGTGCTGTGTCAGATTATATTGCTGGTAGCTTGACTGAAAATGTGTTTTGAGGATAACTGATGCCTTGTGAAGGCTGACCTAGAACAGAGGCTAGACAGAGCTAAAAAATAAAGTAGGTATTTATTAGGATTCCTCAATAGATCCACCTCGGGCAGTACAAGAGCCCAGCCAGGGCTACACCCCAGGTGAACCCAAAATGGTCACAAAATGGATGACTGGTCACAAGGTCTCACATTTTTATAAATTCTGCTCCATTTGCATATTGGAGTTCATTGTCCAATTCCAGCTTTAGCCCATGCAGTCCCATCCTGCTTGTTTTTCTCCCTTCAGCCCACGTTGTTTGTGCTCTTGGGCCTGAGATTTGGATCATTTGTCCTTGGTCCCCAGCTAGAGAAGGAATTGTTTTGTCTCCCTGCTCTGTGCAGAGAGCTCACCATCCCCTAATGAGAAGCCCAGACCCACACACTAAAGCAGCACAGAATCTGAAAAATATAAAAGCTAAAACCTGAGGCATCATAAGCCCTTGGTTTCCTGTCCAAAGGATGTTCCTTTTGACATCCAGGGGTCTGCAGGCAAACTGTTCTTTAGCACAGCCAGATTCATTGGGAAAACAAAGGGAGTGGGAAGCAATATAAGTGATCTCCAGATTAAACTGGGCACCAGCTGGACCCCACAGGCTGGTGGGCAGCTGCAGTGGTGTGGCAGAATGGAAGGTGTCTGGTTAGTAAGAGATGCTCGTAGCTCAGAAATGTTTTTCTGTTCCACTGGTGACAGCAGTAAAATACGATCCTGGGTATTCAGCAGTGCACTCATAAGGAAAAGCAAGCGATGTGAGTAGATGCACTCAGTGCAGTCACCCCATTCCAGAGCTGGACAGTGATATTCTCCCTCCAGCCTTCCTACTAAGGGTAGTGGCTAATCAACAGACTCGTTCCAGACAAAATGCCAAATGTCAATAGTGTTGCAACGGAGCTCAGAGAGATGGAAAAAATTGCTGTTGGATGTGTTCCTGGTGGCTGAGAGCAGGCTTTCCCCCCTCTCCTTCTCTTACCCTCCTCTCCCATGGAGATCACAGAGGACAGAGGAGAAGTGATAATAATTGTGTTCTGTGGTCACGACACTGTTTTCACTTGCCCAGTCAGTTCTGCTGCAGCTCAAAGAGTGATTTGGTCTGATATGGGCTCTTCTGTTTTAAAGGGTTTTGGAAGAAGAATAAAGTAGTTCAGCTATGTGGTTTAATTACTACCCCTGAGCTGGGCTCAGTGAGGGCTCTGTGCGTGCTCTGAGGCTGTTGCAGCAGGACAGCTTTTTATTTTATGACTTTTGCAGCTTCATGCTAAATTTCAGAATAAACCACCGTCAGCTTATGCTGGTTTTTTCCCCCTCAAATTTATGCAATTTACTTGACTTCTTGTTCTCCTTTCTTACATGCATTCCCTCAAAATTAGAAAAAAAACATTCTCATGGCCATAAATTCCCAGTGAGGCTTGTTTTCTCCCTGGCCTTTGTAACTTGGTTAGACGTGGTCCTTGTCACTCCAGGGACTCCTGAGAACACAGAGTGACAGTGACTCTCCCTGGAGTGGCTTTTGGAAATTGAATGTTTTCTCTCTGTAGGTTGGGCTTGTCAGCAGCATGGGTTGTTATGATGCAGCAACACAAAGGTTGCATCCGAGTAGATGATTATCTTCCCCTAACAGCAGATCAGCATACAACTTCTGTATGTTTCAAATAGCATATTTGTTGTTTATTGTATACAAATAAACATCTCTCTTAAAACAGCTTTTCTTTAAAGTAGTGAGCTAGGGGAGAAGTTGTACAAAACTGACATCTCGGGAAGCAGCTGCCTTTTCAAGGTCACCCATTGCTGTCACATACTTGAAGCTTCTAAATGAGCTTTATCTAGAGTGGGGTGTCTTGGGGTTTTTTCTCCTTTCACAAGGCCTAAAATTCTTGCTCAGTGTTTATTAAATTTTGGGGTTGATACGTTTAAATGAGAAGCAAAGCTCTGTTAATCAATTGCTTTTTCTGTCAGTTTGGGAAGCGCGGTGCGAGAATAAGCTAAAAATGCCTCTGTAAACAACTTCCACTTCAACATGCTAGCAGATGTTATTCTATCACTTTGAACTGTGCATCACTGAAGTGTATTGGGATATCTTAAAATAGTCAGGGGTGGTGGCCAGAAACGGTAGACTTCTATAGATGGTGAGGCTGTTTCGCTGCTGCAGTGAAATAAGCCAGAAGTACATGCTGCTGAGGTCGTTGGCTTGCTCAAGGTCAGCCTGTTCAAAGTCAGCTGCTCTGCTGTGAGCGTGGTTACTGTCAGGGGTATATATAAGAGAGTCCTGATAATGTAAGGAATTGCTGTTACAAGTGAATTGGGACACTTCACAATTTTTTTCCCCTCTTTAAAGTCGCAGAGCTGCAGCTGCTGGTTTATATCCTTATCGGTGCAAACGGAACTTAATGTCAAGATAAGCCTTCGTGGCTTGTGTCTGTGAACAAATTGTTTTATTGATTTGGCAAGACTTTGTTTGTACTTTTTGCATACTGTTCATTAATTGTTTTATTGAATTCCCGTTTTAAACTTCAGCTTCATGATTAATAGGGCCGAACAAAAGCCATTACGAGTATCATCCAGGAGTGGCAATCTTAGCTCATCATGACTTCATGTTTATGAAGCTATTTGATAACAAATGTATTTTCAATTCTCTCATTATTTTCTAGTCAACATAACGTGGTCTCTAATACCTTGTTATTCTCTGTTCATAGAAGCAGAAAACGAGTAGATTTTTTTTAGTGGTGTGGGGTTTTGGTTGCATGATTGGGATTTTTTTTTTTAAATTCAGTAGAAAAAGAGTGTCAGGGTTCCTGTAATTTTGCAAGTTTTTTGTTTTTGGTTTTTTTTAATCATTTCTGAAGATTCACAGGAGAATCATGGGGATGGGAGTGGATGAAATGTCATCCTGCCTTCATGTTGGGTTTTTTCCTGAGCTAGAGATTTTCTGAGTAACATAACCTGGGATAACACATGGAGCATTTGAAGGTACCATGTACCTGCTGGAGATTCTAGTAATGTCAGCCCAAATTTCAAGTTAATCGTGATGGCTGGTGCAACAATGTGAATCAGAGTTCAGATGAGCGTTCTCTTAGTCTTTAGGTCACTTCAGTTTAACAGAAGGGAAATTGTTTCATGATTTTCAAGGCAAAAGAGCTCTTGGTTCTTGCAAATTTCATTTTTGCTGAGGTTGAATGACAGACCTGTTTGCCACGGCTAAAGTTTTGGGAAGCAGCTTTTATTTTTCACACATTAAAATAGATCTACTGAAATGTGATCCTTTTTTTTTCACTGCACTGATATTTAAGTCACAAAGATCTGTTCCTCGTACATTTGCGCGTACGTGAGCGTGGCTGTATCAGATATCTCACTTGCAGAAAATATCAGTGGTAGCTGCAGTGCTACCATTTGTAAATGCTAGTACTTGTAAATATTGTGCCAAATTGCTCCCACTGGGCCTCCTGTGAGAATGTGGCTTTCCTGGTGTAAGAGCACGTAGTACTAGATGTGAATGAAGGTGATGGAAAGCCATGCCTCTGCTCCAGCCCATCCCTTCCACCTGGCATCCTTGGCTTCAGGGGAGGGGTGTTCTGTGGGTGGAGGCTCCTTCTGCATCCATGGCTTCCACCAGGAGTGAAGAGGATGGAGCAGACGTGTTGGAAGTCTGTTGACTGGAAAGTCAAGCAGGTTGAGCAAGTGCAGATTGATATGTGAGCGTGTTTAGGGCACTAAACACTCATGTGGCGTCAGACCAAAACCAGCAATAAAATACCAGGGAATTAAAAAACAAAACACTTACAAGAGAAGAAACCTCTTGTGAATTCAGGCGCTGATTGGAAAGTGGTATTGGTGTCTAGGATAAAAATAACTGTTTGGGATGTAATTAAGTAGAATCGAAGTTTGTATGAATATAAATTGCCTGAAATGTCTGGACTGTTAAATTTTATACTGTATATTTGAAGGTCCTTGGTCCTCCAGTGCTAGCTAATGCTTTTAAGTATTTTCTTTTTGGCTGTTAATAAAACAGCTTCCAGCAAGTAAAATGGGATTAGAGGGCTGGGAGAAACAAGCCAAAAGCATTTCACAGATAAGATTTTCAAGCAGTTGCATTTTGAGACTATGATGTTACTTTAAGAACATTTCCCCCTTTGTAAATACCAAGGATATTTCAGTTGTTCCAGGACAGTGCAGCAGTCTCTTGCAAAATATCATCTCTTTATGTGGTTACCTTTTTTCAGAATTGCGTTCTTGAATTTTCATTAGTATTTTGAATGCCTTCCTGGATGTTTTTGAGAATTATAGGGTCTTACCCTTGTAGTGATTCTTTAAGTATTCAAAATGTTTAAACCACCCATTACTTCATGATGAAATCTTTCACAAGAGTACACTTCATTGTTTCAACTGCAGTGCACAAAACTTTTTTTAATGTTAAATATTCAAAATTAATGTGAATTGAAAATGTATTTTAATTGTCCCAAATTGATTCTAGGAATTGAAGTGAAACAGATTTTACCATTATTTTTGTTACTTTCTCTCAATAAAACTTAATTCCCTGATAATTTTCAAACATGTACATTTCATGGCTTCTTTGAAAAACTGCAGGCATCACCTCACTTATGTACAGGGCTTTTGTATAAATATAACACTATATGAAGCTTTAAAACTGCGTATTACTGTTGTTTTATCAACTGAAAAACTGTTAGGGTGTGCTGTAGGTCATAGATCAGTACTAGCACTTGATGCTTGCCAAAAAGATATGCTGGCAAAAGCTATGTTCACACTTAATAGTATTTGGATGTTGTTCTTCGTGCCTTTTTTTCAAACCCCAGTTAATGTTTAAATTTTTGAGCTCCTGATTTTCTCACTCTTTCACTGCTTGCCATCCAGTCAAGATCTAGTTGGTTTGTTTTTTTAAATACAAATTTTGCTGTATGTCTACACATATTTTGTTGAGTGTTTTTAATATCTTGAGGTATTCTTCAAGAATACAAAGAATACAATGTCTCCCCTGACCCTCTTCTTCAGGCTAAACACCCCCAGCTCTCTCAGCTGCTCCTCATAGGGTTTGTGTTCCAGGTCCTTCACCAGCTTTGTTGCCTTTCTCTGGACACACTCCATTGTCATGCAGGCTCAGCACTGTGTGGAGATGCAGCTGATTTTGGACGCTTCACCTCCCTGGAAAAGTAGCTAGAAGTAGAGCAGAGGGCCTCAGCATCTTTGGTAACAAGAGCTGGAAAGCAGAAGAGGAGGATGTAATTTGTAGATTATATGGTATGGCTGCCGACTGCTTTGGTTTTCATATAGCCTTGAATTATTTCAACAATTTCCAGTAAGAAAGTAATCTTAAATTGAAAGCTTTCCTGTGCACACAGAGTAGCTGGGACAGCTCAGTAGTTGATGTCTGTCTGACACTGCTGTGTAACTTCTGCAGAGAGAGGCACTAAAAAACAAGGAGTGCTTACTGATTATCAAGTTTATTTCTGCTGGTTTTTAACTGGTTTCTTGGCCCTGCCATGAGCTGTGAGTCTTCTCTTACTGAGTTGACAGTGACCTGGTTTTTCTGACCAACACCACTTACATCCCTAGTGTTTTCTTGCTTTATGTAATTTTCCTGTTTGATGTAGTGTTTAATATGGACAGCAGTTGTTAAGCTGCTAAAAGCCTACCAAAAAAAAAAAAAAAAAGGTTAGGAAACTAACTGATACTTAACAAGGGAAAAACCCTGCAACCCTGCAGGGTATTACATAGCAGGATAATTAGGAATTAGCTTGTGTCATTAGTGCCCCAGTACTCCACCCTGCCTGCAGAATGACTGTCCCACAGGGCTGGTTGCTTGTGGAATGGTGCCACGTGTCATTTGGGATATTCAGTTTGTAGCCATGTAGTTGCCTTCCTGAAAGAGCAACTTCAGGATTGCCTAAGACAAATTAGCACTAATTTTGTTCCACTTAATCTCTCTACACACCACTTCTTCTGAGGTTATGATTATTAAGCATCTACATATAGAAAGCACCTTTTCTCCTTCATGTGTCTGTCTGTAGAATCTGTGTGAATTATTAGACTGTGTACAAATATCATCAAATGACTCCCCACTGACTCTGTTCTAACATAACAGTATCTGATATAAAATTAAAAGAGAAATGTTGGAATCTGAAATGGTAGGAATTCTTAGAACTTTGGGCTTGTGAGCCAAAGCTTAGAATTAAACACAGGCTTTGATTTGAGACCTTGGAAAAGGCTTCTAAACTTAGATGTTAGAAGTGAGAATGTGAATTTATAGTTTGAAGTAGAGATACGTTAAATGGAGGAAAGTTTAGAGTTTTAGAGTTTAAAATAAAAGTAGTTATAGAGGTAAACAAGGAGTTTAGAATGCAGTACTGTAGGTTTGTGTGTTATAACATGATTGACTAAGAAAGCTTATACTGTAGTATGGGTCTATAAGATGAAATGTTTAAGAATTGGGTCAAAACCATAAATATCCTCGTTGGCAGTGTTTTATTGGTCAATAACTCCTTAAAAGGTCTTGTGACTTCGGGTCTTGTGACCTTCTGAACCATGAGTGAAGATGTGAGCCCAACTCACCCTTCCTGCCTATGTAGAAGATAAGAAAATAAACCCCATTATCTAAAAACTCAGAAGTCGTGTCTCTAACTCATTCAGAACTCCTTCAAAAATCCCCATAGAGAAACCCCCCAAACTTAGTCTAATATTTAATTTACTAAATTGGATGGAGGTCATGGTCATATGTGGTTTCCTGTTCTGCAGGTATTTTTTAACACTTCAGCATTTTCATTCTGTGTATCCAGAGGACTGAGCTTATGTGAGACCACTGACCCTCTCCTGCAGGCTGGTCTGAAATAATGCCAGTGAAATACCCCTTCAACCACTTTGTTAACCAATGTATGTAGGTCACATTCCCCCAAGATACCGAATCTGCATCAATGTCACCATTTCAAAGTAGGTGGTGTTACATGAATGTGGAATGCCAAATGCATAACAGCAACCTCAGCCCTTCCCTCTCCTTTACTGACACAACAAAAATTCTAATAGAAGTTAATCACTTTATAATTAGTGCTGTTCCCTCTCCAGACACAGGAGACCTGCAATTTCCTAGTTTCAGCATGGCCTTTGTTTCTGTGTTTCTGGTGGTGGGGGTCAGGCTGAGGGTGCTCAGGGGAGCCAGAGACTGTGTGACAAAATGTGTACCTCTTGGAAATCGTGTGTGTTCATTTGTGGTTGCTGAAGTATGGCAGAAAGCTGCTTTACATGCTGGTGGTTTATTTGTACATCCCACCACTGAGTATTGCACACATGCACGCTCTCAGTCATGAGTTGCATGGCTTTTGTATTTTAAATATGTATGAAATTGGATGTAACAACTCGTTTCTCCATGCTGTTGTGCGTTGATTTTAGCTTTGCTTTCTAAGGTTAGAAAGATATTTTCAAACATTTTTCCCTTTTTTTTTTCCCTTGCGGCTGTGCCTTAAGAGACGGCTCTTTCCTTTGTGAGACAAACTTAACATTTTGTCAAGCATGTGATTTACATGCTTTGAGGTGAAAGGCAGTACACAGGTCAGTGTGTTTTAGCAAATCAAAAAGTATGAGTAGTTTAATGGCAGTCATTGGAGTGGATTCATTCTGCAATTTTTAAGTTACAGTGACATAGCTGAATTTTTCTTCTGCATGAGACCTTGTCTTTTTAGTTCCTCTTAAAGATTCTTCAAATGTTTTGAGCTTTTCATGAGAGAATAGCTACAGATAAATTTCTGAAATTTCTCTGTGTGTATTGCACCTCTAACTTTCCAGTGGTTGAGCTGTGAGGACAAGCAAGAGCACCTGTTCTGAAAATGGGCTGTGATGCACTTCTGAAATGGGTAGTGCAAGAAACTCCTGCAATAAGGAATCTGGTGTTTGCTGGATGGGTGTAATCTAGTGGAGATTTTTGGAAAAGCTTGAGAGCTGACCTCTGAGCTTTTTTTTGTCTGCCTGATTAATGTGCATAAAGTGTGCCTTTGTCCCAGTACCACCGAACCTTTGAGTACTCCAACCCAAATCTGACAAGAGATGAAAATCCCCAAGGTGCCAGTGCCAGAGGTACGAACAGGAGCTGCAGAGTAGAGAGAAGATTCAAAGTGACTCCTGCAGGGTGAAAAGGAAGAAGTTGGTAGTTGTCCTTGCTGTTTTGCAGTAGCTATTTGGCAAGTCAGTGTGTGCATAGCTCTGGACTAACTCAATAACGCTTGTGTTGCCTTTGTATGCTATAGAAAACAAAACAGAGATTGAGGGTTGTTCATTGTTGTCTGGGAAGAGCAGTAGTGCAAATTTGAAGAAACAGCCACGGCGCAGTATAATTAAGTCCAGTGGTTGTTGATAGGTTTGTTTACATTTGTGTGCCATGACAGCAGATCCTCTTCTTCAGCAGAATGTGGCACAAGTGCGAAAAGCTTCCTGACTTCTGAAGTGGAAATAGTTTCCTGATGTTGACTAAGAGCCTGTGTTCTTAGTTCTCTCTCCAGCTCATTGCTCAACGCTTGCTTCTCATGGCACTGCCACTGCAAGAGGAACAAAAAACTCTGCAGACAGGACAGAGAACTTTATTTAAAAAAAAACAAGACAAAGCAACCATACCCCTGCAAATGGAAATGAAAAACCCTCCACCCAGCAACCAAACCAACCAAGCAAAAAGCCACAAACCTTCAAAAGCAAAAGAGATCCCCACCCAAAAAATGTGTTTGGGATGGGAAGGGAGTGCATGCTCAGAGATAACTGTAGCTGTATACACCTGTACTTAAAGGATTGCCTCCTCAGAGCAGTGTACTGCTGTATTTAATTTTTCTTCTGTTAGGTTCTTTGGTTGAGTTTTTAATCATCCCCTGAAGAAACAAATACTTTATAATGTCTTGCTTGCTTTAACTAGTATGTAGTATCTTGTGCCAAACTTCTGTAGGTCTGAACCTACGAGTAAACAGCTGAAAAATTAAAATTAGCCCAGATTGTTCTAAAATACGCTTCGATGCTTGACATCTGAAATATTGTAATGTGGGATTCTTCACATATTTCTCTTAAGCACTGTCCTGTAATGCTGCAGCAGCTTGAGCAGGAAAGAAAAGTACTTTATGCCTGTAAATTAACTTCAGTGGGAGTCACATTTACCTTGTTGACGTAGGACAATTAGTTCTGAGCTTGGGGAATTCTTCCATCATTTGGAAGCGTGTGGGTCTAGCAGGAGTGGAGGTCAGTCCTGTTGTGCCTCCTGCTAAACACCCAGGGGTCAGCATCTCCCAGCTCGGCCCTTGGGGCACGGAATGCACCTGGAGAGGGTGTGCTGGAACAGCTCCCTGCTGCTCCAGGTCGGCAGCGTGTGGCTGCAGTGGCTGGCTAATCTGTGTAATTATTTTGAGTATTTAAGTATCTGCCGTTAAGCAGCCAGGCTTTGCTGCCTTAATAACATCTTACGCAATGGGACCCTTCCCACGCTCCTGGCCGCCTCCGGGCGACGTGGCACGCTGGAATTTCAGTGTGCAGGAGGGGTGGGAGTCACTGGAAAGGGACTGTGTGCAATTGACAATATTTTCTTTTGTAAGTCAAAATATCTTTTTTTTTTTTCTCTTAAATATCTTGTACAACAGGTTGTGTTTTGTTTTTTTGTTTGTTTTTTTTTTTTTT
>VXBC01007691.1:810231-851738 GCA_013399945.1 Ploceus nigricollis
TTTTTTTTTTTTTTTTTTTTTTTTTTTTTTACATTGAATGAACTGTTACATGTTACTACTAGAGAACTGGTAGCTGAAAGGGATTAATACCCTAAGTGTTAATTTATGATATGGTTTAACACAGCCTTTTTTATTTTTTGTCAAACTTAGCTTTTAATTTAACCTGGATTTTAAGGGAAATGTTTTAATTTTTGTACTTTCCATTTACAAGCAGACTAAGTTTACAATTTATTTTTTCTTTTTTATTAGCTATGGTCTTTTTTGCTGTATTGGGCTCAGGTGTGGCTCATCTAAGACAAATGCAAAAACTTTCTTGTGCTTTGAAACCTGATTTGTATAATTTGCATAATTGACAACTGCATGCTTAGGGGTAATGTTTTTGATGCATTTTAAAATAATAAAAATAAGTGCTCGACACACGTTTCTATGATCAACAAATGTATCTCAAGTAGACCTAAATGTCATTACAATATAATTTCCTTTGTAAAGGGGGAATCTTCCTATTCTCAGTCTCATTATTTTTCCTGCATCAAACATAACCCATTCTGTAAAAGATGGGATGAGGCAGAGGGCTGTCTCTAATAACTTAGTGAAGAATGTAAACTCAAAGGTGCAGTCAGTGTCCAGTCTCTGTAGCACATTAAAGGTAGTTTTTGCTGCTTCTTTTCTCTTCCTTTTTTTTTTTTTTTTAATTTTTTAAATTAATGACATACTACACTTCTGGCCAGTCCAGTTTTGTGAAATAGGTTCTGTATTTGTTGTGTGAAAAGGTCCTGATGAGGAGCTGCTGTGTGGTGCAACAGGCGATTTTATTGCATGAGTGACCAGTGCTTTGAAATGTGATCAGTGGCTGCTGATGTTGCTGAGCCAGACAAGAGCCCAGGAAAACAGGGAAAATTGTGTTGGAAGGATGGGTGGCATTTTCCAAGCAGCCCTGTGTCAGTACAGTAGGGTAGTGCTTTCTGCCAGTACAGAATGAGGAAACTGTAACTTGCTGTCCCAGTCCTTTGTGCAGCCAGCACGTTGGCCTGTCCATGTAACAAACATGTTTTCTTTGCATTGTGTTCCCTGTATGCTTTATCCTTTTTGGTTATTCCCCTTTGGCCCTTCTAGGGGTGCTTTGGGGCCCTTCATTAGGAAGGCCTGTGCTCTGTCTCCCACCCGGCATTATCAACATCAGGAAGCAGAGAATGTTGTTGGGAGACGAGGAAGGAAGTTAGACTTCAAAATTCCCCAGTTTGGAACCAGTTGGTTTTTTTATTGTTTTTTTTTTCTGTTGCTAAGCCTAACTTTAAAATAAATTCCCTTTATGTGAAGTACAGTAGTAACAAATGATGATGCCACTTTCAGGGATTTTTTTTCAGTTTCTTTCTGATTTTAGTTAGATGCTGCAAATGGAAAAGAGATTTAAAAAGTGAGGGTTCTGTTTGTATTGACTTGATGATTCCATGAAAGCAGAGAGGTCAGAAGTTGCTTTTCCTTGTTTACCTCTGTGTTAGCATCCTACAGAAATGTGAGGGTGAGGGCTCTGCAAAGGTGAGTGGCACAGGATGGGGCACATTTTCCAGTGGCATTACCCTGAATGCAACTTGGTGCAGGAAAGGTTATCTTGAAGAAGTTTATTTCTGTTCTTTCCTATCTCACATCTCTGTGTAAAACCTGTGTATTGTGTGTGCTAAGAAATGGGTGGAGAAAGTGAGTGTACATATCTGTGGGTTGCTTTTGATAAGAAAAATGTAAACATTTTCATGAGAAGTATTTGCTGAGAATGCAGAGCTGGATTTGCTTTCCCTTGAAACATCTGAGAGCTGAGTTCCAGGCGATAGTCAATTTTCACAGCATCAAAATTGAACAGTCTTTAAACTAAAAAAAAAAATTAAAAATCAGGTGTTAGGTTCTTGGTTGGCTGCTAAACATATTTAGCCTTCCAACCTGTGACTGATGTGTGGTCTAATTTCATTAGAACAGGTAATCCTGTGTCATGCATCTCTTGAATGTTCTTTGCAGCAGTTTTTTTTAGAGCACTTTGGGAACAAATTCATGATGAGCTCGGTGTAATAGTTGCACACAGGATAAAGAAAATAGCTTATAGGTTTGTTCTGGAAATGATGACTTGACAGTAGCCTCCGGCAGTGGAATTTAGCTATCAATAGTGTGTTAATCCAGTTAAGTAGAGAGCCTTTCATAGGGAAATAAGAGTCATGTGTTCTAGCTAAATAATTACCTTTAAAGTAATCATGCAGCGTGTAAACATTGCCTCGATATTTTTGTGATTTCTTTTTTTGACACAGTTATGACACAGCAATAACTTCTTATTGAAGCAGTGGCACATGCAGTAGCTTTGGATGCTATTTATTTCAGAACATGCTTATCTAAAGCTGTGTTGATACGTGTAGGCACTGACTTCATCAGCTAGTTTTTGCCTGTTCCTGTTTAGAAAATACCAAACATATGACAATTGTAATGAAGCTTGTGTTTATAAAACAGTTCTAAATCATAGCAAGCTTGCATTGAGACACACTGATGATTTGGAGGAGTTTATGAAGTCTGGTTAACATGGTTAGTAGGTGTTCCCAGGGGTCAGTTTTCACCCTAGAGTTCCCCCTGGATCCTCTTCCCCCTCCAGAGGTTGGGTGATGAAATCACCTGGGAGGGAGAAGAGCCAGTTAAATGCATGATGACTTCCTTCAGTTAACTCCTGGTGGAACTTTAGTCTCTCAATTAATAGATTTTAAAAATATTTTTCTTTTCTGTGCTGAACAGTGAAACAAAAACCACTATGATTTCACTTGTCTCTCATTTCAGTGGGTATACTGGCACCAGTGGGGCATAAGAAATACACAACACAGTGAGGTATGTGCTTATTCTGTAGAACTAAGCCTATATTTGGTAGTCCTCTTCAATTTGGTAGGCTTGATTTTTTTCCTTTTTCTGCTGATGAAACTATAATCACTGAAAATGGAACACCCTCTCCCCCTGCCCTTGGCAGATAAAGTCTGATGATGCTTGTTGAGTTGGTTGGTTGGTGTTCCTGGTAGTTTACCATGCTGCTTTGAGGTTGGAAGGGGGATGGAATCTAGTGAGTGGCAACCTGTCATCCACATCTAGTCATCCACAATTCATATGAACATAAAATGATATCGGGAAATGCATTTGAGTCTGTTTTCATCAGGTTTAAAATAATAAAATTGATTTAGAAACAGATCTAGCATCTTTGAGAAACCTTCACACCTGTAGTTTTATAGACCTGTTTACATCAGGTTTAACTGCTACAGCTCCATGAATATGTTGTGTAGTTAAGGTTTTAAATTGCAAAAATGATCACTTCTTATTCTATGGAGCTGTAACCACCTTGGGGAAAGTACTTAGTAACCATAATGCACTTTATTGCTACATGATAGTTAATAAGCCTTAAAGTGAACCCTGTAATATTACATTGGCCATCCTTAGAGGACCTGAAAAGGTAGCAGAATGTAATGTTCTCTGTTTTGTAACAAGGCCATCTTGCCTTTTATTTCCAGGGATATTTGTTTGAGGTCGCTAAGGTAAAGGCCTGTTTCCTTGCTACCTCACCAAAGCAGCTTTCTGTCTTTAGGTACTTACAGTACCCTGCAAGGCTTGATAAGTCAGTGACATACTTTTTGTAGACTTTAGTGATTTTCATCTTCGGGTGAAAATTTATTTCAAAAATGCATCTTTGGGGATTTTTTTTGGATGTCTGCTGGATTTTATATCTTTCTCGGTTGGTTATTTTTATTTATGTTTGTAAAAATCTGTAATCTTAAATCATAGTACAAGCTGATTTGCCCTAAGGCCATTTCCAGCGTCAGAGACAGAAAATAATAATAAGAATAAAGAGTTTGTCTAGTTCTGAAATGACTAATGGAAATACCTGCATTTATCATTATGCTCTAATGGATTCTTCCTCATAAGGTTATGTTACCAGGCTGTAATTCTCTTCTTTTTTGATTTTGATGTAGATCTGATACTGTTCTTGTTTCCAGCTATTTATTCTCAAGAGGCTGTTTCTGTAGAAGGCTTCAAGTATTCCAGCATCTCAGCAATTGTCTGATAATGGATAATTTTGCTGCTCCTTTCCCAGCAGCATCATTAACGTATATGTTGTTTACAGAACCATGACAAGGCTGGTTGACAGCACCTCTTCCTGGGTAATTGTAAACAAATTTGTAAGCCTGTCTTGGCAGTGGGATTACTGCCAAGGATTTATTTAGTATATTGGCCTGCTTGTGGTGGTTTGTGCTACGCTATTCATGGATAATATAAGTTCTTATTCTTGTATAGTCAATAGTCTTTACTGATGTCAATCTTAAAATTGGCATTTTGTGAGGAAGACATTCAGGAAAAATCTGATTTCACCTATAAACTTTGGTCAGTGTCAGGGACTCAAAAGAGCTATAGCATCTTGATGAATCTAGAAGAAAACCACCAAGATTTCCCCCACCAATTGAAGTGTGTGTGTAGGGACTGCTCAGACTGCAGGCAGCAAAGTAGGACATTGCTGAAATGGAGCTGGAGGTGGCTGCTTTTGGGAGGTGTTTTTTTCTTCCAATAAGACTTTTTTTTCCCCCTCCCAATTTTAGCATATGCAGGTTACACTTACTTTTGTAAGTTAAATTCTTCCTAAAAGTGAAAAGCACAATGTAAAACTGCCAGAAAACTCAATGAACTTGACTCAAAAGGAAATATGAGCTCTGTTAGCAAAGACACAGCAAGGCCAATGCTAGGAGCTTTACTAAAAAGCAATGACATAATGCAGGGCTGGCCTTTGAAAGTTTGTCCTATCAATTTGTGGTGTGACAACATAACCTAAAAATAGTTCCTGGCACTAAGGAAAAGTAGCACTTTGATTTGAGGATTTGTTTTTCCCCATGGAAAATTCGTATATGCTGGAAACAAACCAATGTGGAATTCTACACATATCCAAGGAAATCACAGATACCTTTTTAGTAGAGATTTGTCAGCTGGACTTCAGTTTTCATCTTTTCAAGGAGCAGGAGTTCCTGGTAAATACTCCCACTGTGTAGACTCTCATAATCCCATAGCCTTTAGGGCAGTGTTCAGGGTTTGGCCATCACATGCAACGTAGTCCAACTTTACAATTATTATATTTTTGCAATTTTTGTTAGTTGTTGATGCTTTGAATAAATTTTTAGTTGGCGTTGTATTTTTTCTTTTTACATTTGAAAGCTGAACCCAGAATATCTCCCTGGCCTAGTATGGTGCTTAGATGGATTATGAGCTTTATGTAGTGTGTATTTCTGTTCTCTGTTGAGGACATATTTGAGATATTTGACATATTGATATTATATTAATGCATGTTTAATAGTTCAAATGAAATGACAGTTGTGTTCTTGAAATAACTGTTGCTGTTATTTTTTAAAGTCCAGGAAATGTTTATTGCCCCTCACACTTTTTCAGCAGAACCTTGTGGGGGCCTTATGAAATTCTGTATAATTCTTTCTCTGCACTCTGAGAAGAGCAGGCAGTGAAGATAACTTCCCTTTCATTTTCCTCTTGGAGACAAAGGTTCTTCAGCCCCAGCTCATGGCACTGAGCAGTCTGTGTGCTTCAGCCCAGTTTGAGCAGTAGCTCTTCTGTAAATGAGAGGAAAGTTCCCTGTCTATTTGATCCTTGTTGCTTCTGTTATTATTGTCAACAAGTGTGCCTTTTCCTAACATGAGTGTCTGGCTATACTGGGAACAGAATGAAGTTTTTAGCCATAACTAATGAGCTACTTGCAATTATTAGTGTCCTGGACCAGACTCAAAGGGTTCACTCAGATGAAAGGCTCCCATTATTATCCAGTTATTATCTAGATCTCAATTTTATCTTTTTTTTTTTTTCTTTTTAAAATTTAAATGGCACTACCTGTTTTTAAGTTCTGTTTGCTCACAGCAACATTTTAACATTCAGTGTGATTGAAAAGAATTCCCAGCATAATCTGGTTACCCTGATTTCTTCCTCTAGTGTGGTGGTAGAGGGTCTGGGGTTTAGTATTAGATATCAGGCAAGAACTGCTTTAAAAGTATCACCATTTATATAGTGAGAAGAAGAAATTAAAAAAACCCAATGTTTTAATGTTTGGGTAGATGCATTTTTGAATGTGAATTTACTTCAAAAATCTTTGCAAAGCAGGGCTTGCAGAAATGCTGGGGCTCTTTGCTGTAGTTGTGTTCCTGTCGTAGCACGTTGTCAGGTCTGATGTGACATCAATTCTGAATGTAATACATACATAGTTAAGCAGTTTATTTTAGGATAACTCTTCTAAGAATAGACAGGCTCTCCTTTCAACGGGAAAGGACAAATAAACTAACATGGAATAATAGGGAAGGAAAAATAGGGAAAAAAGCAGAGAGAAAAAAGCATATGAGGAGAATAATAAAAGAGGGTTTTATTGGGGTTCAAGGCTGGGGTGAAACATTTGGAGGGACCATTGCATCTGGATTCTTTCAGCAGACTGTGGTGTGATGGGATGGGCTGGAAGGCTGAGGTTTTAACAGTCTAGCCTACCAAAATAGACTTGTGTAGTTTTCCTATTAGCAGTCCACAGGTTAAATCAGGGAGGGGGAAAAAAAATAACCTTTAAATCTTCTAAAATAATTTCTTAGCTCTGTCAGAACATTAACAGGTGGTTTTCTGTCGTGCCCCAAAGCCGAGGTGCTGCTGTGTTTCCCCATGGATGTGTCAGGGGGATTGCTAAGCCGTGGGTAAGGATGAGACTTGTTCTGGTGGTGTCATATTTACACCACGGGTCTAATCATAGAAATGTGTATGGGAAAAACTCGCCAAGTCAGCCAGTCAGTTCACTTGCCAGAGCATAAACAACTGCAGCAGTATTCAAATTAAAATTAAGGTTGTTAAGTGTTGATGTGTACTCGGTGCTGGGTGTGTTTTTCTGCAGTGTTCTCTGGAAGTTAGATTCCCACAGGACATTGAGCCAGACATGTATGGGTATTAATCCAACAGAACATTTAGTAACTAGAAACATTTAAAAATGTTTTTAGTCACTAAAAGGTCTCCACTAGTGTAACCTTGAGAAAGCAGATTTAATTTCATGTGTGTTAATTCATCTGCCCCAGTTGTTGCTCTGTAGGTTTTCTGTAATAACTTTCTATTTTCTTACTATTCTTTCTAATTTTTTGTGTTTCATTTTGCAGCTGGCATAGGTACTAAATGTCTAGATAACACTTTGTATAGGGGAGTATCCAAAGTGAAATGGATTCTGGTGTTCCATTTCTTTAGTGAACAGGAATTGAATCTCCAATGTGAAGTTGTGGCATCAGTACATGACATTTTGCAAGACACTACTGTTTAAATTGTATATGCTTTGAATATTTGAATTCTAAGTTATCACATTGCTGTTAATAGATACTTTTAAAAAAATACTAGATTCTCCTACAATTCTGTTGCTTGTCTTTCAAAATTAAACAGTTTTAACAAGCCTACTGTTTCTGTTTATCCTGATGTCATGTTGTCAGTGTTGAATCTTGATTTGACAATGTTTTTATAATCTAGTATCACTACATAAATTGTCTGTAATGAAAATATGGATTTTTTTTCCTAAGATTAAATTTTTTTTTACTTTTTTCCTGTTATTTTTTGGTGAGCTTTCTATAATTTAAACAGTGTAATTTGAAGTCAAAATTTATCAGTCTGAGTTGCAAAATTTCACCAGAACATGACTTTGCATCACCTGGATGGGCAGGTATAAGCATTTAAAAAAAACATCCTTTTCACCATGGACAAGGGTGTGAGCAGATTTTGTTATTCTCTGCAGTTTTTATGGGGTGTGCTCATCTCCAGTGCAGAATTGCTGTACAACAGCTTTATGCTGGAAAATGATTTCAAATAGTTCAGTAGTTTCATGGCTTCTTGAACTCCTGGGCTGAGCTGCAGACCTGCAGCAGGCAGGTGTCTTGTTGCCCTGTGTTGGAGAGCAAACTCTGTTACAAGTTTTGCTGAAGAATCGAAGAAATTTTCCTTTGTGTTTTCCAGTTAGACTTTTCTTTGGTATTGGGGGTATTTTTGTGTGGGGTGGTGTTTTTTTTTTTTTTTTCTTTGTTTGCTTGTTTGTTTTGTTTTTTAAAATAGTTGATTAAAATAAACTAATATGTTATATGATACACTTGATTCTTGACATAACAGCAACATCCTTGTGTTCTCTTTTTTTTTTTTATTACATGACCTATGCCAGTAACAGAGACCCTCATGCTAATCAGTCATATTAGAAAATAATTTCTCTTTCCACTGCCTTGTGTCTGCTGGGTTTTTTTACAGCAGGATCTGTCTGCTTGCTTCTTTAGCACCACCATACCTTTGTACCCTGGGCCCAGTTGTAGCACTGTTGTCATCAAGGGTTAAAACACAAAAAGCCTTTGCAGAAAACTGATTTACAAGGCCTTGGCATTCTTGACAAGGATGCTAAAAGGAAATACTGCTGTGCTTTTTACTCTTTTGTAAAAACTCTCTACCTGTTCTTCAGGTGAAGTGTTTGGGCTCTGCAAGTCCATGTAGACCCTTGCAGAGTTAGAAATTGTTATTCCCACAGAATCGACAATAACAAAGTAAAGCGGGGAGGGAATTAAGTTCTGACATGTCTGAGCTGTGAGGCCTTGAAACATCCCACGCTGTGCTTTTCTCTTGTCCTCCTCCAGAGCTGGAAATGTGAGTTTGATCCTCTCCTTGGGTGGAGGTCAGCTCGTGGTTGCCAGCAGCCCCACTGCCTGGCCTTCCACAGCCTCTTGTGCTTGCCTTGACTGTTTTCACTGTTCCAAACAAGATCATTTCAAGTCTGGTTTCCTTCAGAAATAATCTGGACAGTTCAGCAGCTCATCTCGGGGGTTTGTTTTGTACAAAACCTCTGTGTATGAGATTTTGGATGGTCTCCTTTTCTGGGCAGGGGCAATGTCTGTGTGACCATCTCTTGCAACCTTCGACCAGGGAAGGATAAAGCACTGCGGGGTGGTCCCACAGTTAGGAGTAAATCCTACAGGCACACAAAGGGTATTGTCCAAATTCAGTTATTGGTAAGTAACCTCATTTGACACTTAAAATATCGACACTTTGCTATCCAAAATGTAAATGTATTAAATAGCAGGCTTTATTTATCAATAAAGCATCTGAAGAGTTTATATCTACACCATTTTGTTCATTCTGTTGCTGCATCAGTATCTACTTTGCTTAATTTTCATGTAATTCAAAAACTGCTTAACCTATCAAGTGTATAAATAAATCACTCTGCAAGTCTTTTCAAGGAAAATCAAAATCATGAAAAGGCAGAAGCATAAACATCTGGTTTTAATAAAATCAACTCCTCCTTTCACGAGAGATAGTGGATAATTAGAAAAGAGTCTGCTGAAATCACTTGTTTTATTAGTCTCATCTGAATAAATCAAAGAGGAATAACTAAATGATTATCTTCAGTATTTTTGATAAGTGGTTAGAGAAAGTATATTAGCTTAAAATTTGTGCTCTCTCTTTCAAAACAAAATTGTTTTTCAGTATCAGGAAAAAGATCTAGGATAACTTGTGATTTTTTTTTAATTTGAGGAAATTACCTAGGATTTAATTTTTTGTCTCATTTAATTTCTTGGTGAATTTTCTTTTCCCCATTCATTTATGAGCTGTAAGTTCTAAAGTATTTTTTTGCAGTGATTGCTTCTTTTTTTAAGCAGCCATGTATGTGGGCCACTTTCTATATAAGATTTTTAAATCCTTCTCTAGGGCAGATCAGGGTTCAAAGTTAAACTGGCAGCTGCATGTCAGTCTTGTATGTTATATATAGATATATAGATAAATATATCACTGGGAGGCTCTGAAGGGAATTAGGTCTTTTCTAGCTGTTAAGCATGCATAGTCCTATGAAAATGTTTTATTAGGCAAAAATGAGGTTTTGTCATTTTTGTAGAAAAACTCATTCTCTGGCCATAGGATTTTACAGGAGATACAGAGACTGATTTCCCTGTGTCTTCACTACCACTTCCCATGCACCAGACTCCTTCAGAGGAGGATTGAGACTAGGAATCAGGGAGTAACTTCCCATATCAGCTTGAACATAATTATTCTCACTGTATTTTAAGGTACATGCCTTGAATTGCAGTGATGGAATTGAGTCTTTCCTGCTACCTCAAAGACAAAGATGCCCCTATCCAGCTTAACTAACATTTCCTGAGTCTGTGTCTGAGCACTTATATTTTTGATTTCCAAGTCCTCTTACATTCTTAGAGTTTAAAAAAAACTCATCAAAGTCTGCTACTTATGTTCTTCCTAATGCCTAATCATGAAAGAGTTAAAAGAGCCCTAGAAAACTACAAAAGCCAGGAGTATGAATGTAAATCTAGAATTCAGTTTTTCATTATTGATTTGCAGCAGTGTTCCTTCCAAAGAATAGGGAGGAAGGCTCCCTATTGTTGTCTGGCATTGTGTACCATACTTGCATTTCTGAGATTAAATATGTTAGCACATGACACTGCCAATCTGCCTCTGACATCTCAGTGCACTTAAAAGCAAGAGACAATAAATTCAACTATAAAAGTGTTCTTAGAAAGTGCAGTTGAGTGATTTTTTTTTTTAAATGTGTAACACAACTGTTTTAAAGACACCTATAAATTTTCTTGATATAATTCTTATTTTAACAAAATGACATTACAAGTAACAATTATTCTGACCATGAGGAAGATTGTAGAGACTAGAAGATTGTACAGAAGGTTGTAGTTTGTTTCTAGGGATTTGCTTGGATAACTCATATATTTGTGCAAGAATTTTAATACATAGGAAATGAGATATGTGTATGTTCTCAGATCAGCAGTCTATGTATCCTGGTCTTTTGTTGCTGCAGAAAATTTACTGTAGCACGAGGTTGCACTTCAGTGTCTTCTGATGCAATTTTCTTACAGCTCTACACAATTGATGGCTGTTTTTGTTCTACATGGATTCAGCCCTTACCTGTGGATATTTTCCTGTCTATCCATTCTTAAATACTCCTAATATTTTTTATCTCAACAGTGACTTGTGATTCCGAGAGTAATTGTAATTCTGGCTTTAAAAATCCACTTTTATGTTTACATCAGTCTTTATCTCAAAGTGGGTGGGGGATTCCTTGGTCTTCTACAGTGAGGCAGGGCATTAGAAACACCTGTCTGCTTCTCTTCCCTTATTTATTATATAATTTGAGTAATGTTACTGATCATTCATTCTTCCCTGAAGCTTTATAGTTCTAACCAGGGTTTCTTCTTGTACCCAAATCTCTTCAAGTCTTTAATTTGTATTGTTCTTTTCTGCGTCTTTTCTATTTGATGTATCCTTTTTCAGATGGGGGTGACCAAAACTGAACACAGAATTCAAAAGTGAACACACACTATTCAAGGTGAGGGAATATCACTAGTTTTATATAAGGCATAATATTTTTTTATATGTCTTTGTCCTTTAAAAATAAATACTGATGTCCTGATTATTTTTGCTCCCAACTGTAAAATATTTTTCTTGAGTAATCTGTAAAATTGTCTAGATTTTTCATTGAAAAGTTGGTTAATTTATAACATAATTTCTTCTGGGTAATTAATTAATGAATATGGTACATTAACTTTCACTGTGGTTTACTAATACACCATGTATGCTCTACTTCCTTTTTTTGTGTTGATTTAATTGCATTTTTGAAATTCCTTCTGAAGACCATCATGAATCCACTATAGAGACAACTGATCTTTATATCCTTCATCATTTCCAGGTTTTGTCATTACATGGTTCCTTCCCATTTCATCCTTCAGATTACTGAAGTGTACTTGCCTGGGAGTTTTTTCTGGGTGCTGCCACCTTGGTTTTGATCCCTCCAGTCAAGAGTCTTTCCTCTGTTCTTACAGATCTTGAAGAAAGGTTTGCATTCCTTCATGTACATGGTAAAGACTGGTAGTTGAAGAGAATGAATTGTACATGAGAAAACTCATCAGAATGCCCATTGCCATCTCATTAACTTACTCCCTGCATCTGCTCCTTCTCTTAGGCCTCCTTCCTTTAGGAGAAGAATTGTGCATCTCACAAGCCATGTGTGGTTATTCCTTTCAGAAGGGATATGCTTGCATTGTGCTCGTGGTGGCAACAGGGGCAAAGACTGGTTTTACTCAGGCTGGTAATCTGGTTTGACTTTAACTCTTGCAAATTGGATTCATTTACATGAGTGGTCCATACCAGGGCTTTCAACAGATCATTAATAAAAAAAATATGAACATCCCATCCTTTTGATGGCTTCATTGCATTAGTATTTCTTACCATGGTGGCATTGTGTTGTATCCAGAGTAGGTAATTAATAGGCATTGTCAGCATAGTGGCAAATAGAGGTAGTAAAGTTTGAGGGGAGGAAGGCTATTTCTAAACTCCCCACTTTGGAGAGCAGCAGGTAAATAAACCAGTGCTGTGATCAACAGTGGATACATTGACCCTCCCACACTGCCAGGGAAATAGAAATAAAAATGGCTCAATGTTTAGTCTCGCTCCCTTGGTCTCTGAAGGGGGTATGTGTAGTGTGACTGTGCTACAGGACCTTCAGTGGGAACATATTTGAGAAATTATTCCTTCATTCAACTGAATTTTTCATGGAAGTACAGTTCTAGGAAGCTGCTGTTCTTATGTTTTGTGCTGTTCTTCAGTTGTTACTTTGTGCAATGACTTTTGTGTTTTAGCTTTTTCATGTAACTTCTGCTCTAAATTGGATTTTTAACCAATGATTTCTAGGTAATAATAATCTGAAATGGTTTGACTTCTTACAGTTTTTTTTATGACTTGTTTTTGTAGTATGGGTAATTCTTGCTTTTCATTCTCTGTTCCCCCAGTGTAAGGGATGGAAGAAATTTTCTGTTACTATGCTGCAGTTTTGATTTTTTTTTTTGCAAGCTTTTGCTNTTTGTTGCTTTATTTCAAGCTGGCTAACATGCTGAAGCTAAACTATTTTATGAAGTATTCTGGTCTTTGAACAAATTAATGGAACAAATTGTGTGATTTCTTTTCTCATAAGCTTACAGAAAGTTATAGATAGTATATGTATTTGTGGTCTGTGATGTAATAAATAGAAATGTGACTATCCAAACAAGCAGCTGAAACAAGTATTCATTTGTGTCTTTCATCTTTTTGGTTCTTTCTAATTGTAAAGTCTAAGCTGTGCTGTTTTATGATAATGTTTTAAATTAATGTTTAATTAACACTAATAAGAAGGAAATAGGTGCTTTCTCTCTAAAATCTTGCTTTTAATTTAAGTACATTTAAGTAAGATTCAGTGTCCTTAAGAAGTTTGGAAAATTCTTATGTTCTCCTTGTTGATGTCTTGGTATGGGATAACAGGTGCTGTTTGAGGTGGAGACTGTGGTATCTTCTGGTGCACTGAACATCTTGTGATCTACAGTAAACCAAGCAGAAGTGTGTCTGTGTGTGTGTGGTGCTGTTTTGAGAGAGAGAAATACTAAGTTACACTGTTTTTTGAGTAATCTGTTGTTAAAGTGACTGTTGGGACATCTGCAGTTCCTACCACTCTCATGTCTATGCTTGTAGCTAGGAAAGGGAGTATATTCCTTTTGAGGTGCATGGTGAAATATTCCTTATAGGAGAAAACAGCTGTGGGTCATCTTAAAAACAAAAATTGAAGAATGATTCTCTCCAGCTTTTAACTTTAACGCTTTTCTCTCCAGCTCTCCAGACAGATTTTTAATCAGAGCTTTAAAAGAAGGAGAAACAGAAGCAGGTGTTTTTGAGCATGACATTAACAAACTTTAGTTTAACAAAAATATTTGAGCTGGTTAAGACCGCTCCAAACATAATCAAACTCAGTTACAGTTCTCCTGCAGCTTAATTTGCTGTGAGAAAGTTGCTCCATTTTAAGGACTAATATGAGGCATGGTGGGCAACACTGGCCCTGAAAGAGCAGCAGCTCTTCTTCTTCCTCTCTTCAAGCTGGCCTGAAAATATTTTTTGTTCCCTGTACTGTGGAATGGTGCAGGTAGCTGTGCTCAGGAGCACATTTATTTCCTCTTCTTTCTGGGTGGCAGGTCCGGTGTTGGCAAGCAAGGAGCACTTTGCCTCTCCTGAAATACCTCTCTTTTCCTTCTGCTTACCTATTAGTGCTTTTCTTTGTGCAAAAACAAACAGATTACTGTATTTTGAAACACAGCAAGCATTCTCTCTCTCCTTTTTTTTTTTTTGGCATTGTATCTACCCTCATCCTTCTCTCCTTTGGGATCCTGTCTCTCCACAGGGACAGACAGACAGACCGACGGGCTGCGGCTATTTTTGCACGGCACACATATTAACCATCGAGTAAACCTAAGAGGTTTTACAGAGCTTATTTTAGCAGAAGCATTTGTTAAAGCCCCTGCATCCATAGGCTGTGTGTATATTCATTAACTATTCAGGGCTGTAACATAATACAACAAAAGGAAGTGTATTTTAGCAGAGATCTGTAACAACCATAGGCAGACTGGCACCCAGCCAGCAGGGGAAAGGCAGACACTTCTCGCTGCTATTTCTGTCTTGTGGCATCCAGAGATGTTGAATTGATTTCTTGGATAACGAAACTAGCTAAGACTTACTGCAGTGTCAGGATCCTGCATTGCAAAAATATATATGTTTGATCCCCAGAAGTTTATTGTAGTCAAATCTTTGGAGGCAGTGGAAAACTGAGCCTCTCCAGTTTCACTGCCAGTGTGACAAGATTTAGCCTTCGTATAATCACATACGAAATGGTTTGTGGCAAAGATGGGGAGAACTGAAGTGCTAGCATGAGTGGAAAGTACATGATTATTTAACAGAATATCCTGTCCTATAGATTTTCTCATCTAAAAAGTGTTGGATTTTCCCTGTGGCAGAAGCCTGAATGGCTTCACTGGTCAGAGATGGGGCAGAGCATTGGGAGCCCTTTCCCTGGTGGTGAATGTGTATCCTTGGAGCTTGAAATACGTCTGTGTAGAGCTTCTGCCAACGACCCCTTGTGAAAAGGGATGGAGATGCTTCAGCTCTTGGTCTGCCCTACAGCTACAAGATGGCTTCTCTGTCCCAACGCAGCATAAAAATAGGAATTTGTTCCCAATCCAGCACGTGTCAGTAATTTAAAAAATATTTTGATAAAGGTAAATGTCAGAGGAGAATGAGATATTGTAGGTATTTACTGCGATCAGAGCCTGGTTTGTGTGTGGAATGTCAACAGACTATGCCAGGATGTGCTGAAGCATAAGATTTGTGAGCCTTTTCCCAGGTGAGAGAGCCCACGTTTCCTGGTCAGTTGGATGCTCCCATTCTGCCCAGCTGCATTGGGAATTACCCTCTTGGTTTTAACCTCCTTCCTGCTGTTCTGTGACATACTAAGCAGACAACAGCTTGTCTGCTTTAAAAGTAGATCCCTTCCTAGTGTGATGCTTGAAATATTTTACATTTCCAGGTGTCTTTCTGTGTTAGAATGCAGATAGAAATGAATTATTTTTCCTTTTGTTAATAGCTTGAATGAGCTGGGAGGGAAGGTTTTAAAAGGACAAATACAATGAAAATGGATATTTGTGAAATACTTGAGTTCCATTCCATGTGAACAGAGATGTTAAAAGCCCCTTTAGCAGCTGTGTCAATACCAATTTTTCTGGTTCTTGAGTGCAGACATAAATTCAGATGGTGTTGGTTAAATAATTCACATTTGTTTTAGGTGAAAAATAACACCTGCTCTGTTTAGCAAATGCAGTGCTTTCATCTAAGTGATTTAAAAATTGATCACATTCAACTGGTTTGAGTACATTAAGGGATTTGCAGTTACATAATTAAATTGATATTTTAAATAGCTTTAACTGTACTGTACAGTTGAAAAGTGTGCAAGTGGATTTTCAGCTAAAACTTCTAGTTGGGTGTTTTTTTTGAGATAAAAGACTGTTGTGTTTGGAATATAGTTACAGACATACGACATTGAGTGGATGACTCATTTGAGACATAGTGGAGGAAAGGCAAAAGTTCTGAATCAGGGACGTTCTGTTTTCCAGGCATATCAGTTATTTTCATGTGCATAGCAAACTGGTACTTGTAGAAAAAAACCATCTTGGAGCTGCAAAATACTAGCACAGGTTACTTAGATAAATAAAAATGCAATTTCTGATGCTATGATTTTATTGAAATAATTATCAAGAAACAGATTTTGGTTCCTTATTTTTTGTTTGTCGTGTTGGATTGTTGAATGACCTTTCTTCCCCAAGGAAAAAACTTCAGTAACCGTGTTTGATTTGCAGAGCACCAGAGATCATACTGGGATTGCCGTTTTGTGAAGCCATAGACATGTGGTCGTTAGGGTGTGTGATTGCAGAGCTGTTTCTTGGATGGCCACTGTACCCAGGAGCACTGGAATATGACCAGGTAGTAGAATAAATTTCACAAGCGTATGTGCACTTTCTGCAACTTAAGGCTTTCAGATCATTAAATCCAGAGTTTTAAATGCTAATAATTTCCCCTGTTATGTAGCGTTTCTTCAAGTCTGTTCAATGCTTTTAATTTAGCCTTATTGATTGTCCTAGAAACATAAATCCTGATTCTGACCCAGACTGTATATTGTGCTGCTTTTTTTGAATCAAGTTTCCATTTGTCCTCCCCCCTTCATCTTATGAAATAGATGTTGGTAATTAAAGCTGCTGTTTCTGATGGAAACCAAAGTTTGCAGCTACCATCACTGCATTATAATCTCTCTCTCATTTGCCATGAGCAGGGTTGACTCTGGAATGTCTATTCAGATGTCAGGATTAATTGTGCTCTGAATACTTTCTGATGCTTTCTGGAAATCCAGCAAAGCTCAAGGATTTGAGAGCCTGTACTTCATGAGGAACAAGAACGAACTGTCACAATCATACTGTAGCTAGGCAGGGGTAAAGCTTGGAGCTCTTAAAGCTCTGCCCTTTCTTTGCTGGAGTTTTCAGTACTGACACCATCAGCACTAGTGAGCAAACTTAATAAAACCCCGCGTTGTTTCTAATGAAAGATGTAGAACCTTTTTATTTTAAACACTTAGAAAATAATGTGTAATTTGGGAGGAATATAATCAGCATCCTGAGCATGCCCACCTGGTTTTGAACTTGGCAAGTGAAGCAATCTCTTGAAAACCCCAGAAGGAGCAGCACTGGCTTCTTGCTAAGTTCTAATGTTTGATTCAGCATTTAGTTCAGAGGATGTTGTTTAAGTTATTCAAGTCCTGCTCATGGAGTGGGCTTTTGGCTTCCTGCACTGACAGATCAGACCTACTTTTCTGGAAATTTGTTTATTAGTACCATTTTCAGGGGATATATTAATTTTGTGTTGATGTTGGTAATGTTTTGTATTTCAGTTTCCTTCATTTACACAAAATGCAGCATTTCACACGGGGAAGTGAGCTATGAATGGAATGTGGGTTGATGCTTTGATGCATTTAGAAGACCTTTTGCAGACTGTTGCTGTTAAAAAGGAAAATAAGAGAGGAAACATCTAACAACCCATATAATTCAATGTTCTTTTTAAGGATAAAGTGAAGGCATTTTGGTTTTTGGAAAGAATCTATAATGCTCTCTCAAAAATTTCTAAAAACTCAGCAAATTTATTTACCTCTTACATATCATTCAAGTTTGCTGGAAGCCTCATCTAGCAACTTGCCTGATCCTCATGTTGGAGAAGTTGTGGTGGAAGAGGGGCTGCAACCTCCTCTGCACCACCAGAAATTGCCTTGCTTTAACCAGGCTTGTAACTGTGCTCCAAGAGCTCTGCAAAACTTGCTTTGGAGAAATTGGAATCAGGGTTTTTCTCAGTATCCATGAATAGAGCAGGAGCAGGAGATGGCTTCCAAGGGAATTCCTGTCCTCCTGCTACGTGGTGTGTGTCACTGAGTAAACAAACAGGCTTTGTGCTGCATTTCCCCCCTGTCCCCCTGGTGTGTGGCAGTCAACACACTGGCCCTTGAAAGGGAGCTCTTAGTTCTTACATTCATTTGTGGTTAGAAGCAGTAACAGCTGTATTTCTCAGTGGAAAACAGCCCTGTCTTCTGAGCTTTAATACTCATTAGAAACAGGCACAGGTGCTTAACTGCTGAATTTTTCAATGAATGCACTGGCTTTTCCCCTCTACTTTTTAAGACTCTTTGTTTTCTGAGGACATTATAAATGATCTAGAAGCATTTCTGGTCCGAGTAGGATTCTCCTTACTCCCTGAGGCAGGAAATTATGGAGGATACTAAACCCCAGAAGTTGGCAGCGTTGTGTTTAGTTCCTCCCCACTTGGGTCTGTCACTTACTTTTCAGCAGAAGCCTCTCATGTTCCTTTTACTCTCTACTGCCTATCAGTTTTTCTCCTCTTAGGTGCTCCTAGCTCTCAAGTCCTCTCTCTTTCACTGACTTTATCTTCTCATCTCTCAATTTCTGATTTGGTGTATTTGGCCACTCTCTCCTTTTGATTTTTCCCTTTCTTCTCTCTTATTCCCTGGCTGCTCCTCCTTTTCCAGGGCTGGCTCACCCCCGCAACCCCTCTGTGGTGTGGGACCCTGCCCTTCAGAAGTTCAGCCCTGGCTGCTGGAATCTGTACCCTCCCCATCCCAACCTGCAACAAGCTTGGTTTTCAATTATTGCCAATTACAGTTCCAATGCCAAGGTGGTTTTTAATTTTGAAAGCAATACTGCCTCTGGGATAACTCCTCCCTTGTAGAGTGAGTTAACATTGCATGCACAGTAGTTAAAACACATCATGTTTCAACAGATTTCTGTTGAAGCCTTGAAACTTAACTTTTCTAGGTAATCCATCGATCACCAACTATGATAGGGAATGCAAAATGCATAGTGAATCATCTTCTAAAATAAATGCATCTCGATCATTTCAGAGCAAAGTTTCTTTCAGGCATAAAGCCAGTCCATTCCCACCACACTCAGTAGCAGATTTTCTTGGACAACAACACTATCTTTTGCTGCCTGGAGCTTGTACAGGCACTCCCTTTCCACATGGAATGTTTCCTTGAAATGCAGGTGTGTCAGATGTGTAAAAGACTGATACACTGGAAACAGCAAATGGGAAGGATTTTTATCAAGTTACATAATGAGAACATGCCAAAAAAAAAAATCATCCAAGTTCTGCAGGCAATCAAAGCACTCCTACTGATTTTCCTGTTTAGAATTAAAAAAATACATCTAGGATTTGAGTGGGTTGAGGAGGTAATGACAGCCACTCTCCCCAGCTCCTCGTTCCTGTGAACCAACCTGAAAATCTTGCTTATATAGGTCACTTGAGAGGTTTGTTTGTGTGGCTTTCTCTAGAGATGGAGAGAGCACTGCCAAGTGCTCAGGGTTAGGTTTCTCCCCTCTGTAAGATGTAGCTGTTGAACTCTGAGCATGGTACATTTTGTCATTTCTCAAATGAAATTACAAGTTTTTAACTGTGTGGGGATCATGTTTTAAAAACAAGAGGTAAATTATTTTCCCTGTTCTGTTTTCTTCCTCAGATTCGTTACATTTCACAGACTCAAGGTTTGCCAGGAGAGCAGTTGTTAAGCATGGGAACGAAAACTGCAAGATTTTTCTGTAGAGAAACGGATGCACCATATTCTAGTTGGAGATTAAAGGTAAACAGTAGAATGTAGTAGAAAACAGCACAGTATTCTGTGAGCAGAGAAACGAGAGAAGCCAAGATTCACTCCAAGACCATTATGTCCCTGGTGCATCTCCTGTGGTTTTTACCAGCTCCTGCTCTTTATCCCTTCCATTTTTTCTGGTCCCCAAGGTGCAGCTGCCAGGCTCTGCTGTGGCCAGTTCGTGGCTGCCAGGTGGGGAATTCAAATTAAGCCTTGTATCTCCAGAGGTGTTAAATGAATGTGTTTGTTTTGTTTTGTTCTCTTTTTTGCTCGGTTACTGCTTTTCACTTCATGTGAGGAATTTGTCTCTGAGGCCCACACTGCTCTGACAACATTTGTCCAGAACTGGCTTCAGAAGTTCCTAGGAGAAAAAGGAGATTAAGAAATAACGTGGCTGTGTACAGCTCATTTCTTTTAGCTCTCCTGCTAAAACAGCCTTTGTTGGCTGAAAGCTGCAATACAGTGAGTGCAGACAAAGTTAAAACAAAATGCACTTTTATATTCTGCACACCTTGCTTCTCTCTAAGCAACATTATTGCACTCTGGCCATAAGCAGAGCTTTTGCTTCCTACGCAAATAGTTTACTTTTTTTAAAATTGTGTTGCTTCATGGCCCAACTTCCCTGGGTTTACAGAGGGCTCGGGCAGCACTTGGGGCTGACAGGGATCTCTGCAGTAACAAACAGCTGCCAGCTCCCAGCATGAGTTGCATAAGTCCTCCCAGCAAGTTGGTAAATCCCCAGCAGCGCTGGGCTGGGGCTGCACTGGGGTTATGTAACATTTCTGCAATTACACCCACACCTGGTTAATCCCTCCCTCTGCTTTCTCAAGCACTTGGGCTTTAGGTGACACTTCACATCTGGCTTCTCCGTGTCAGAGCGAGTCCTTGGTGCAAACAGCCCTCCCCAGTTCCAGGAGCTCTTTGTTACCTTGCAGAGGTTAATTAGGAGTTTTAATATGGGCCGTTGCTCATTACTTGCAGTTTTTGTCAAAGTTCATTTTGGAAGCTTTTCTGTAATCTGTGTGTTAAAAGCTTTTTCCCTGAAGTCCCACCTTGCCTCTTGCAGCACCAGCCTGCTGGTGCTGTCTGTGTTGAAGAAGGAAAATTGTAACAGAAGGTACTATACCAACTCACAAACCATTCATTCTCTAGGATGTCTTTGTTTTGTTCCGAAATAATTGAAATAGTTGCACCACTTGTTGTGTATGTGGAGGAATAAAAGTATAATAATAAAAAAAAGAAAAGAGAAAACAAAGAAGTTGAACGGATACTGCCTGGTTTTTGGTTTATTTCTTTTACAGTGATGTGATATTGCTGCTGCTTGGGGTTTAAGGTCTGAGTTTCAGAAAATTGATAAAATACAATAATAGAAAAGCTGTGATAAATAAAAATATAAGAGTTTCATTAAACTGCTCTTTGCTAGGCTCTCAGCACTTCCTGTGTGATTCATAAACTCTGTTGCAATCCAGTACTGTGATTTTTCAGATGTAAAACATTGTAGTTATTGTCTTTCAATTTAGAGAATGAAGCAGGCAGTAAAGCAGCTTACAAATATATAACTGCTGCACTAATTATTTGGGAAAAAAATTGTGTTTTCTGGCTCAATAAATACATAAAGTTATAGGTGGCCTTTATTGACAGATTCTAAACTCAGCTTTCCTTTTATTTTTGTTAAGACATTGGAAGAACACGAGGCAGAAACAGGTATGAAGTCTAAAGAGGCCAGAAAGTATATTTTCAACAGTTTGGATGATATAGTGCACGTGAGTATTAAAGCCTTCTTCCTCTGCAAAAGGAATGTATGGGAATGACTGGTGATTTTAAAACATTTTACTGGTTTGGAAAGAAATGCCTTTTAGAATATTATTTATTGTGTCTCAGTTATATTAATTTTTCTCTGCTGCTCTGAGGAAAATGTCTGACTGTGTCAGCCCTTTGAGCTTTTAATAAAGATCTTCCTTTTCCATTGCTTGTGTTAAACAGTGGAACTTGTCCTTGTGGTGGGGGAACCCTTGAATTTTGTGTAAAATGTATACTTTCTGTTCTACCTTATCTGCCACTGTGGCAAAGAATAAACAAAGCATGCATATGGAACCTTCTTTGTTTATTGTTTGATTTCCAGTATAATTCTGTTATCTTAACAATATAATTCTAAGTATAGTTTTTTAAATTTTGTTTTTAAAAACGTAACTGTTTCCTCACTTTTCTTTAGCTTTTTACCTCTCTAGTCAATAAGAAAAGGCAATTTTTGTTGTCTTTCTCATCCTGAAAAAAGGATCAAATCTTGTTGCAAGGTTGGCATTAATATGTGCTTGAAATTGATTTTTGAAGATCAACTTTGTAGTTCGAGTTAGACCATAAAAAGATCTTTATTCCAAATCTTACTTCTTAAATTCCAAGTCCCAGACTGGAATAAAGCCTTCAGCAGTTTTTCACTGGGGAGGTTGCAGGGGGGAGTAGTGTGCATGCCCAAAAAAAGTCACCAGTTCCAAGCCAGCTGTTTTGGGTTAAGACAAATCCACCGTACCCCATGTGATAAAAATGCTGGATGTTAGTATTTTATAGCAGAAAACAATACCAGAAGGAGTTAAAGTAATATGCATATCTTCTATCTGCCTGTTCTGTTCGGTGCCAGGTGAACATGGTGATGGATTTGGAAGGAAGTGACCTGTTGGCAGAGAAGGCAGATAGGAGGGAATTTGTCAGTCTGTTGAAGAAAATGTTGCTTATTGATGCTGATTTAAGAATCACTCCAGCTGAGACCCTGAACCATTCTTTTGTTACCATGAAGCACCTCCTCGATTTTCCTCATAGCAACCAGTATGTAACATAGAAATCTCTGTTGTTGCAATTCATTTGTATAAAAGTGTTGTTTCTTCTGATACCAGAGAGAAGAAAATCTTTCATCATTTTTGCAGTGTCTTAGAAAATTCTTTCAAGTGCTTGCAGTATTAGATACATCTATTGGGTCAAGGAAACTGCTTGAATAACTATGTTTTTCTCTGAAAGTAACAGAGCAATAGATTTCTAAGTTGTTTTTATGCATGATATGTTAAAATTCCAACAGTGCAGAAACTTGGGTGTGATTTTTGGAAGTATGAGGAGCCCTAGTTCCTGTCAGTCACTGCGGGCTAGGGTAGGCATTTCCTCTTGAGGTTTACATCTCAGATACTTCCTCTCATGTATTGATTAATGTGAATTATATTGAAAGTTTTCTTGCAGTTCTGGAGTTGTGTATTTCACCATGGATTTCCTAAAGTTGCAAGCATTTCACTGAAAGAGCAAGCTTTTTCCATCTGTTTAGTTTCCTAGCTTTCCTGTTTGTACACAGCTGTTAGAAAATGGTGTTAGATGGAAAGAGAAAGAAACAGCAGTATTTTTCTTGAATTTAAAATATGCATCAGAGAGGCTTGATGTGACCATAGCAACAGCAGTGTTTCTGTTTTTCTACCTATGTGGATGCTCCCATTCTGTGAAACTGGGAAATGTGGGGTCTGAACTAATTTTTTTTCCCTTATTTTGGGGAATTGTTTCTTTACCTTTAATGACATGAAATGGTGATTAAAGCAACTTATTTTCTGGTTCTGATAGAGTGAAGTCCTGCTTTCATATCATGGATATTTGCAAATGCCGATCAAACCTGTATGACTTAAGCAATTGCAATAAAACATCACTTATGAGATCAGTTGCCTCAAGCAGTGCAGCCAACCTGACTGCAAGCTTTACCAAAATTGGTCCAGTAAGAAGTCAGGTAAAAACAATGGTTTATGTTTTTCTTGGTTTGGTTTTGTTTTATTTGGTTTTCTTTTTACTGTAAGTTCAGTTAATGTAGTTTTTCTAAATAATTTTATAACTGAAAAAATTGCATCTGTTAAGTCTTTTACTCTCGTTTTTTCCTAATGTTTTCTTAAACAAATCATTTAGAATATGTTTCAAATTAAGTTACAGGCTGGGGTTGCCAATGCTGTATTCTGGTGCCCTCCAGTGGCCCAATGTGATGGCTTCTTGTGAAATGGATTTGAAATGTTCATTTTTATAAGCTGTTTTAGTTATTTACTGTATAAAGTGGTGGGACAAGTGTGTGAGAGATGTAGATTCACAGTTACAATAACCTTGCCTGTGTTGAATCTGTTCCCATAGGCATTAACTGCATCTGCCCACTCAGTTCTGCACCAAGGGATTCCACTGCAGGCAGGAACTGCTCAGTTTGGTTGCAGTGATGTTTTCCAGCAAGCATTGATTATATGTCCTCCAGCTATTCAAGGTATATTTATCTGTAATTGTCACAGTTCCTAAAATATGAGTGTTACTGCCTGGCTGTTAGCAATATTTGAGTTTCCCATTATATCCACTTAAGGTTTATATTTAAACCAACTTAATTATGTCATTAAAAGTCAACGTGTGAGTCAGATGCAGATACATTGCACCTTTCTGAAAGAAACAGCAAATCAGCACCTGCAGAAAATGATTTAAGCAATCCAGAGCCCATCTTCATATACTACACACACAGACATAAATTTATATCTTGGATAAAATAGGATGGAAAAAAAATAAGTGTGAAAGGAGAAGCAGTAAGGAGGGTGTTCTGAAATAAAATTGGAGAGGAAACAGGAAAGATGGAGTGAGTATTAGTGTCTTATCCTAGTCATTTATGGAAATGGGAAGGCAGTTTATATTGTTTGCTTATTAACTAAGCTTGATTATAGTCTTTGTTCCAAAGATGTAATTTATTTCTCTTGGTGATGTTCAGCTTCATGTTGAGATCAGGTCTTGAAGTTATGGCATTTATAGGGAATGTTTTTTTTTTAAGAATGACTTTAGTTTTCCCTCTGCATTTTAAAGTTTTGGAAATCACACTAGATGGCACTCTGAAATAAAACAAACCAGAAATATTCAACCTAAACTGAAAGCCCAGGAAGTCTTAATCTCTGTAGATAAAGACAGATACAGCAGACTTTATCAGTAATATTATTTGTAGCAGCTGCATCTACCTTGGGTCCAGAAACTCAAGAAAGGTCTGACTATTCACAGGCTGCTTCACACAGATTTCCTTCTGAGCAGTGAATTGTTTAAATTGTATATGTTCTTTACACAATGACATACTCCATAATGAAAAAAACCACTATTGTTTTCAGTATTCCCAGATGAATAAAGTGATTTATAGAAAAGGAAATGGCACAGGCAGACACTTGATCTGTGATTTGTATACTGTATTCTTAATATGATGATAACTTTAATTTCTGCTACAGCTGAAGTGGAGGGGATATATTGTTTTCATCACATAGGTGACGAGTTGCTGGCACGGATGAAAAGGGATATTAATGGTATCTGGCACTGCTTCAAAGTTTCCCAGCTTGGCTGCTCTGTGGAGTATCTGAAGTGCTAAAACTCTCTACTTCTGTCAGAGTTAAGACGCTGCTCTTCTAGATGGCTGTGGGGAAAAAAATCAGTCAAGTGCATTTCAAAATGAAAAGCTTTGAAGTGCGTGGTTATAACTTAGTATTGTGTTATGACATGAGAGAATTACATCAGATGAAAACTTTCTTTCATCCTGTACTGTAAAGATTTAAAAAAACCCAGCCAAAGCACTTATAAACTTCAGTGTAGTAATTCTTTAGTAGTTACCTGTGAACACCCATGCTTAATATTTGAGTAAAGCACGAGGCATGAAGTGCAGTTAGAAGATGAGATCAGGGATATCTTTTCCTAGCCAGTATTTTCTTCAAGCATAATTTCTTCAAGCATGGCTGTTCTGTTGCAATGTCTGTTAAGAAAAATTCCTCTTTCATTATAGTTTGACATTATTAGGTAAAAAATGTTATCGTAGTAAGCATTGCTATACCTGCGTTAGTTTCTTGTGACAATAATGAAATCTATACAAGGCAGGAGATGCATCTTTTTTGTATTATTTTGTATTATGCTCAGTGCTATAGCTTGCATTATTTTGATGAAGACAGGAATAGGATTATGGATTCTACTGCAAATACTTGATGAGGTAGACAGAAGGTTTTACATTGTTTCCCACCGAAGAGACGGTAGCAAAGAGGGACCATGATACATGTGGCATTGCCAGCTATAAAAGCTGAAGAGAATGTTTCAGCCTGCTGGAAATACAGAGCATGAGGTGTGCAGGAGTCCATTCTGAGAAGCTTTGAAATTCAGTTCTGCTTACTTTTGCCTGCTTCCTTTCAAATTCTTTTAATGTAGTTTGAGATAAATGTAAATGCTTAGCTCTGCAGAACTTTCTGCCAAAGTCATTCCTCTTTCTAGTAGTCTGTTTTCAACTATAGCAGCTATTGGCAGTTCTTTTTGGAAACTACAGCTCAAATATTTGTGCAGATAAGTTACAGCACAAAGATCTTTTAGGTGCTAATTTGTTTGGCTTGAAAGTCTAAATTATGGAATTAGATCATAAACACATTTTAAAAAATGGTGAAATGTTTTAAAATTGTTCTCTATGTTTGCTCAGAAAATACATGCATGACTGCTGTTTGCCTAAAACTTGGGTATGTGTTTTTTTCCCTGCCAGGAATTCCTACAAACCACAGCAAACCCACCAGTTTCTCCCTGAGGGTGGATAATGCAGTTCCACTGGTGACCCAAGCCCACGCAATTCAGCCACTACAGATTCGAGCAGGAATCCTTTCTCAGGTTGGCCTACTTTAAAGCAAAACTCTTACTTATTTAATTAGTGAATGTTTTGAAATGCAGAGTTCTGTTGCACTCCCTCTCCTGATCCGTGCTGAACTCCAAGCAGTGAGTGTAACTTGAAGGAATTGCCTGTGCCATAAAACCTCCTGTGCTTCCCAGCAGGCGTGGTCCAACCAGACACAGCAGATCCTGGTTCCTGCATGGCAGCAGGTAGCACCAGTGGCAGCTCCAGCCACATCTCTGGCCTCTGATCCTGTGGCTGGCCCACAGAGGCTTGGAGACTGGGGGTGAGTCCTTCTTTTTTGTGCCACATCTCAGTGGCTGTGATTTAACAAGGACTGGGGGTGCTGGTGAGAACGACCTGCCATACAAACCTGCCTTTCCTTTTCCTCAGGAAGATGATTACCCAGGGCACCCACTACAGCTCAATGATACCACAGCCTCTTTTAACACATCAGATAACCTTGTCTGCCCCTCAGCCAATTAGTGTGGGCATTGCACACGTTGTCTGGCCTCAACCTGCAGCTACCAAGAGGAACAAACTGTGCCAGAACAGGTCGGTAGAATATTTCTGAGACAGAACATTCAAAGGCAGCGTAGCTGTCATTGCTGTTTTGTGGGCAAGGGAGCAACTTGTAGAAGTGACATCTTTGTTGGACACAATTCCTCTCAGACAGTCTTTTGGAAAAATGTGTCTTTTCAAGTTTTCAATGTTATTTTGGTAGTAGACTAGATGGAACAATACTTGGAATACTAGTTAGTTTTAATTTTTTTTGATTAGTATGTGCCTATCATGGCAGAATGTTGTCTTTACAGGCTTTGGGAAAGTACAAGAATATACTGAGGTAGCTCTAATGAGATATTCCTAAGTTTACATGAGGGAGGATATATTGGGTTTAGACAACTGAAAATAAAGAGAGGCTGTACACACAACACAACAGGTTGCTGTGTGCCTTGCAGTCATCTTTCACTGGTAGCCAAAAATACTTCAGCTGCTTGTTGAAGAAAATATGCCCCAGTGCCATGCAAAGTGGTGGCAAAGGTGTGGGATGCTCCTTGTATGGGAAAGTATAGGTTATGTGGGCAGTGTCAGCAGTCCTGTATTAAGCAAGGGGTTCATCTGGAGGCTACCAGCTTTTGTTTTCCAGGAGAATCCTTGCAGGAAATCTAGCTGGATTTTGTTTACTTGTTTTTCACCCAAGTGGGGTTTTCATTTGTTTTTATCTTTATAAGAACGTGGGATTTTTAGTATACTGTATTCCATGTTGATGTCTTTGGTATTACATACTTGGTATCTTTTTTGTCTGAAACCATCCATGCCAAGTATTTTTGCCTGTGTTTACTGTTCTGTGTTTTTCTAAATGGGTAGTTTAGCCTACATTGCCTGCTTTTTTTCTAAATTGGTGGCTTAGCCTACGTTGCCTGCTTTGGTTTTGTTGAAAACAGCACAGTTTTCACAGGCGGAGATTCACTAAACTCCAAACGATGTGTTTCCTCCACAGGAGCAACATGCTACAAAACACCAATATCCATAATTCAGCCTTCATCTCTCCAAAGATCCTCAACCTGAAGGCTGTCAAGAGAATAAGTTGTATAGAAGCACAGGACAATCTCAACTCGGAGGGGCGGGAGGGCGGCTGCTGCGAGGCCTCGGTCAGGCTGGCCCCTGACCCCTCTGTCCCCAGCAGCCCACGGCAGGCCCTGTTCCTGGCCAGCTCCCCCAGCCCCGCCGTCAGCGTCATCACCATCAGCAGTGACACCGACGAGGACGACGTGGCACGGACACACTCGCTGAGGGAGTGAGCATCTGCCTTGCTTTTTGTTAGGCTTTATTTAAATACAGCTGTCTTAGCAATGCCTCAGGTTTTAGCTTTTCTATTTTTCAGACTCTGTGCTGCTTTAGTGTGTGGGTCTGGGCTTCACATGAGGGGATGGTGAGCTCTCTGCACAGAGCAGGGAGACAAAACAATTCCTTCTCTAGCTGGGCACCAAGGACAAATGATCCAAATCTCAGGCCCAGGAGCACAAACAACGTGGGCTGAAGAGAGAAAAACAAGCAGGATGGGACTGCATGGGCTAAAGCTGGAATTGGACAATGAACTCCAATAGTAAATGGAGCAGAACTGATCAAAGTGAGAGACCCCGTGACTGGTTGTGCCATTTTGGGACCATTTTGGTTCCTCTTGGGTGCAGCCCTGGCTGGGCTCTTGTGCTGCCCAAGGTGGATCCATGGAGGAGATCCTTTTAATAAATCCCTGCTTTATTCTTTAGCTCTGTCCAGCCTCTGTTCTAGGTCAGCCTTCACAAGGCATCGTTAGCACCGATGCCTTCAGGTTTAGATTTCGTATTGTCCAGATTCTGTACTGCTTTGGTGTGGAACTCTGAACTTCATATAAAGTGTTAGCAAGTTCTCTTCACAGTCTAGTTAGATAAAATAATCCTTTTCCAGCCCAAGGACACCATTGCAGCTTCAGGCCCAAAAAGTGTAAACAGCAGTGAATTGAGGAGAGGAAACTGAGAGGATGGCACTTCATAACCTGAAGCAGTAATTGGACAATTAACCCCAATATGGAAATGGACCAAAACTTATAAAAGTATGAAAACTCATGACCGGTCGTCCACCTTGGGTTCATCTTGGGTGTAGCCCTGGCTGGGCTCGTGTACTGCCCGAGGTGTATCCTTTGAAGGCCTCTTAATAAATACCTACTTTATTCTTTAACTCTGTCTAGCCTGTGTTCCAGGTAGCCTCTCTAGGCATCAGCACAGCTAATGAATCTGAGTTAAAAAAGGACAAACATTGTGCTCCTATTCAAATTTCAGCAGGAAGTTAACTGTGTAGCACTCTGTTATTGAAAGGGAACAACACTGTCAAAAATCTACCTCATTAATCTGTGTGTGTCTTATGCCTTTTCAAACCATAGGGTTTTTAGTTTTTTTTTCATAATGCCATGCCCTATTTATTTGTTGAAGAACAATATTCTTGCTGTATATACTCGATGTTACTATTCTAGCAGTACCATCCATCAGATACTATTACATACCTGTGGATAGAAAATACTTTTCTAACAGTGTGAAAAGGTGAATCTTTGGGTGGAAAAGCAGGTTCTGGGAATTGTTCCCCAGTGCAGTTTTCTTTTCACAGAGCCATCACAGAAGCAGACAAAGCTTAAAAGTGTAATGTTTGTTTGACTTCATCCTTACTTGTAATAATTCTGAGCTGGAGTAGCATGTATTTTAAATCTAAGCTTTGTCAAAACTTTCAAGGCTCTGAACTGCTGTAGTAGAACATTTTAATCTGCTTGTCTTAGTATTGATTCAGTAAAAAAAAACCACAGCCATTTAGTAGGTTTCCAAAAAGAACACTGTAAAGGTTTATAACCTGGTTTGGATGTAAAAGAAGCAAGGAATTGGGTGTTAATTTACATTTAAGGGGCCTTTTGTAATAATGGACCCTTTTTTATCCCACAGTTGCACCTGGATGAGTGGTGAATGGTGTGTTTGCTGACTGTGTTTTTGTGTGCAGGTGTAAAGGGAGCCTGGAGTGCGAAGCCTGCCAGAACACCCTGAACATCGACCGTGTGTGCTCCCTGAGCAGCCCCGACAGCACGCTCAGCACCAGCTCCTCGGAGCAGTCCAGCCCCTCTCCTTGCAAGAGATCCAACAGGTGAAAACTCAGGCTCCTTGCAGCAAAAAGAAAGATATTAGTATACAGCAGGCCCAGTTGATACTTAAAATGCACAAGTTTTGTTAGGCTGCCAGCTGGTGAGGGTAAATGATCTGTTTAAAAATTGATTTACTGGCCTACAGTTGCACAGCACAGGCTGCTCTGTTCTCATTCCTAACAGATCTGTCTTGCTGCACTGGAAGCTTTCAGAATACTGAATGAATGGTGTTCACACAGAAAATATAAACACGTTGCATGCAACTTCTTTGGAATAAAAATCTTCTGGAGTTGCAAGATTAAATAAGCCTAAGTAGTATGTGACAGATTTGGTCACCACGTATTTTTTAATTTTTGCAGCCTCTGGTTTTCCCATTGTGTATCTTGTAAGCTCTAATGACATTGATGCCTTTTTTCTTCTACTAAAAGTAAGGCTCACTTAGGTGAACACTGTTGCTGTGAACAGCTTTTAAATGTTTTTATTTTCTCTGCCTCATGTCTAGCTTGCGCCTTCAGCAGTGTCATTGTGCAAAATGAATTCTAATTAAGGTCCTAACAAAAAAAAATTTGTTTAAAATAATAAAAGATTCTATCAGAGCATGTATTGACAAGGAGGTGGAACTCTGAGTCTGCATCAGACTCATCGGTCTGCATCAATCTTACTGGCTGGTAGTTAACATTGTCAGTCCTTTGATATTCTGTAATACCAAAACATTCAAAAGTTCAGATAAATTTTTTTAAAGACCTACTTGATTTTATATTTTCTTTGAATTGTAAGAAGCTGAAATGTAATTTGATTCCTGTTGGTAATTCAACTTTATGTCAATAGCAGAGGAGTGTGTTAGATTCTGGTTTCAGTAGCATTCTACTTATCTTAAGTCATATAATTAGCAACTCCAATCAAAAGTTAATAATATAGAAGTACAATTAATTGCTCAGTAGTTGTCACATTATCACTGTTACTTGAAAAAACTACTCAGAATTACCTGATTCTATTGGTTAAATCTTCAGACTTTTGTGCTGGCCCTCATAGTGTCAAAGTACTTTTCACAAAAGTTAATTTTCGTAAGTGGTTTAATTTGTATTGTCCTATTTTAAACAACATGCAATAAGGACATGTTACATGAGCTGTAAAATCACTAAAGGACTTGACCATATGTTCAGGCATTAGTAAACTCACTGCTGTTTCTTGTATGCTTTAAGTTATGCATGTATTCCATCAATTTTTAATATAAAGAAGTTATCTCTTTGAGCCTTGCAATTTATGGGTAGGATGAGTTTGAATATATGTTCTTGTCTAATTACAATGCATTATTTTTATCCACCTTTGAGTAATTTCACTTCTATATATTTAATATGTTAAGAAAATATACCTCTATCATGAAAATCTCTTTGCTTCATTGCAGTACTTTTATTTTTTGACAGTATGTCAGATGATGAACAGGAAAGTGGATGTGATACAGTGGATGGTTCCCCAAGCTCAGACTCCTCAGGACACGACAGCCCCTTTGTGGAAAATGGCTTTGTAGACAATAACAATAAAAATAAGGAAGCAAGAGCCTCAGTTAACCCTGAAACCAAATCAACTGTTTGCACAGTAGTGGTACCACCCATGAGACTTGAAAACAGGTTACATCTTGAGGAACAGATGGTGAATACAGGTAAGTTAGTTCAGGTGTTTTTCTATGCCAGTAGATAAGAATAGAAGTTTCAGTATTTATTCAATATATTTATTCACTATATATTCATGAAGATTTTGACCTACTCATACAACTGCTAATCTCTAGTAACCACTTCTAAACAGTGCTAGGGTTTGACTTTAATTGGTGTATTGTATTATTATTTCTCCCTGCATGCTTAAGCAAATGAAGCTAACTTTTGCCAGAAGAGAATAGTGACAACAAAAGCATAACATTGTTTATTTCTTTCTCGGAAGATGCTCCATGCCAGCCACTGAGAAAGGGTCGGTCTGTCCTGGGGAGAATAAACCAGTCTTCTGTGGTGGGGAACCGTCAGCAGAAACTGACATCAGCATTCCATCAGCACCATGGAAACTTCAGTCAGGTATGTGCCCTCACCTCCAACAAGCTCCAAACGTGGAGTTGGAGAAGTTGAGTTCCAATCTGAATGCTCACAGTTTCAGTTGCTGTCTGTGGCAGCTGCAGGTTTTCAGCAGCTTGATTAAAGAAGCGTTCAAATCTTGAAAAATGGATTTCAACTTACTAAGTCACAAGTATCTTTCATTTTGGGTCACTTTCTTAAAACAGCTGACTCTATTTTAAAAAAATAACAGAAAAGCCACACTGGGAAATTTGTCAATGCTTGCACAATATCAAAACACGAGACAAAAAGAAAAATATGTTAGCATTTATTATTCCTACATCCAAATGCTGAAATACTCATAGTGTGCAGTTAAAATCTGCAGCTGTATCTCAGTGTTGTTCTGTCAGTAGTGTGCATGAAAATCTTTTCGTTTTAGTATCCAGAGGTGAGATAGAGTTCAGCAAACCCAACTATTTCTACTATTTCTTACCTTTGCTGCCAGGTAATGAAGCTGGAGGGGAGATGAGACTGTGATTGTAGTTCCATCCAATGTTAGAAGATGCCTAAAGCTAATTTAAAAGTTACTTTTATCGTTGCCCAACAACACAGCAAATGTGTCTGCTGTGGCTGAGGACTGAAGTTGACACATGACATCAAGCTTAAGCCCCTTTTAATTAATTATCTTGGAGCTGTAGCTGCATTGAGCTTTTGGTTAGATAGCTGGAGGTGCATTAAAATTAGAGCAGTACCTGTTTGTGTAAGTCTTACAGAGAAACTGTGAATATTGTAAGTTAAATGCTGAATGAAAGCATGCTATATGTAGATAAGAGGATTTAGCAATAATGAGTTGAACAGTTTAGATTGAAAGAAACATTTGGGTGGGTGACACAGTCTCCCCTTCTGCATGATTATGCAAAAGGATTGGTTTAATTAATTCTAAGCAAACCTTAATATGATCAGCATGGTATTAATTTTTAATCTCTTCAATGTCTGCAGCTCCTCAGCCTCTTGGCAGAAAGCGTAGAACGTTATTTTCATTACAAAAATTTATGCTGATCCTTCCTTCTTTGATAGATGCCCTGTGTAGTTTGAAGTCTCCATCATTTAATGGGAGTAATTGATTTTTAGTCTTTTTTCTTTATAACTGTTAATGATTGCCACATCTTCCTGTGATCATAGACCTAGACTTCTGTTTGCCTAGTTGTCTCAGATATTTTTCAATCCGTTTATTATTTTTTCTGCTCTCCTCTAAAATTTCTCTCCTATTTGTCCTCTTTGTGCCTCATTATGGTGCCCAAACTGAATGCAGCACTTCCAATTGATGCCAAGCCAGTGCTGAGTAGAGTGGAATAAGCACCTTGCTCATGTGATACATGGTATTTCTGTTAAAACAGCCCAGCATGGCATTTTATCCTTTTTTTTTTTTTTTTTCCCTTTGCAAGAGCATTAAAATAACTTGTGTTCCGTTTTCCATCTCTTATTGTCTGTGCTGCTACCTAAATAGCTAATGTATCTTTTTTTGTTCTGTCGAAGCATTTAATAATCCCTGTCTCTATATTCCTCCCGATTTTAAGTTGACTAGTTTTAGTGCATTTTCCTCCATTTTTCCCCCTCTCTTTGCTCCGGGGATCGCTAAGCCCTGCCCGTTTCTCTGTGTGTGTGGCCAGGTCCAGCACTTCGCCTCGGGGCCGCAGGAGTGGAACGGGAACTTCGCCCAGCGCAGGCAGCAGCAGCAGCAGCCTTTCCTCCCGGCCACCGTGGCCGGCCACGCGTTCTCCCTGCCCCAGGGCAGCCCCAGCCACCTGCCAGGGAGCTCCCACCTGGGCGGGCAGCCCGCCATCCTGCCCTACGCCTCACCGGCGCCGCTGGGCACCGCCGCGCCCGTGGCGCACCTGCTCGCCTCGCCCTGCGCCTCCAGACCTCTGCTGCAGCACCCGGCCTACGGCCTGAGCCACGCCAGCGGCATCGTGCACCAGGTGCCCGTGGGCATCAACCCCCGCCTGCTGCCTTCCCCCACCGTGCACCAGACTCAGTACAAAGCCCTCTTCCCGCCCCACTCCTACATCGCCGCCTCGCCCGCCGCCTACGCGGGCTTCCCGCTGAGTCCCACCAAACTCAGCCAGTACCCGTTCATGTGAGAACTCGCTGTGTCGAGGAGATGACACACAAGTTTGGTTCGAGAAGAAACATGGTGTTTATTACGTATTAGCCATGGCACAACAGGAAAATTATTTTTTTGAATCATGTAGACTTGGGTGCAATTTAAACAACTCTGAGCTTTAAAAAAAAACTCACTTTTAATGTGTTTTGCACATTTGGTATAACTTGTCTTTGGTCATGTTATCTTCTTATATAGTAACTTTAGACAGGTGACTTATGGGAGCAGAAATCTGGTTTTGCTCCTGCTATTTTTTATAAAATTGCCTTCTAACTAGTGCAAGACACGTCTACATTTGGGAAGCCATTCAGTGTACAGAACTAGAGCAACAGATGCACATGTGTCAGCAGTACGGTGTAGAAGTAACTCGTTCGTGTTGCGTATCTTGGTGTTTAAATGTTGAGTCACTTATCTAAAAGTTGAGCTGTTGTTCTTCACATTGCATGTGTCTTTTGCATGGGCAAAGAAAAGGCCTAAACATTGCTCTTAAATGTTGTTGTCCTAATAATCTCAGCTGCATTGTAAACTGTTCCCACACATAGTGCCTTAAATATTTGAGGTTGTTAATGTTATTACTTATATATAAATGTTGAGGACTGCAGCACTTAAAAATTCAGATCTGCTGATTTTTTGATAGCGTAATGCTCATTTTGGGTTTTGTGTGGTATTATTTTAGTATTGGGTGTATTTTCCTGATTGAGAAGGCAGCATGTTTTGCTGTAGCCGAATTTTGCTGTCTTTTTTTTCCCCCCCAGAATGATCTAGCTTCAAGACAGGACTTTAGTAGTGCTTAAGGAAAGTTGAATCAGTAGCTATTGAGTAGTGACACGCAAGACAGTATTTCATACTGGTAAATGGAACTGCAATATGACCTAAGTAGTTTATTTTAAAAGTGTTTGTCTAATTGGATATAATAAAATGTTTTAGAGGTGAGGTGGGCATGACTGACTAGCTAATGAAAGGAGAAGCCAAGTGCTCATTGATCCATGATGGGGTTTCATCTTAGCTTGAGCAAACCATGCAGTATTTAATAACTAGTAGCAGAATATTTACTGTTGAAGCTTGAAAAAGATGTGAGTTCTTTGTGTGCAATCTTTCATTTATGCATGGGAGAGATTTTAGTCTTTTTACATGAATAGTATTTGTTTTAGCCTGTTGTGGGTGTTTGCTTATTTAATACATTCCGTCAGGGACGTAAATTACATGCTTTTTGCATTATTATTATTTTTTTTTTCTCCTTAGGAAGTGTGTCTTTTCGTTTTTTGTTTTGTTCAAATGAAGTTGCTTTTGCAGCACCAAAGACTTAATCATCCATTTCCTATAAAAGGTAGCTACTTTTTCATAGACCTCAAGTATACTGTAGTGTAGAGATGGGATTTATGGAAGGTATTAAGCTGAGGCTGTGTTTTAGCTTCTGGGCAAGTAATAAATTGTATCATTTATCTTGAATGTATCATAGATAAGCTGCTATATAATGATTGCCACTTCAGATAGCTGTGAAATTAGGTGATTAACTAGTTCTTTCTTAGCCTTCTAATTTCTGTACAAGTCTAATTACATGAAATAGAAGCTGGGTTTTGGGTTTGGTTTATTTTTTTTTAATTTTTATTTTGTTTTCATGTTTGAAGTGTCGTAACTACTATACTGTAAATGATGGAAGATGATTGCATATGTTTTTTTGGGGTGTGTTATTTGCATCAGTATTTTATCTCCATTAACTTTGAGCTCATCACTGCATATAAGTGGATGTATTAATGTAACTTAATTTTTTTATGTTTTCATATTGGCATTGTGTAGACACTTAAGAAGCTGCATCTTGCAGGCTTGACTTAACTTTTTTCAAAACAAAATCTGGAATACAATCCTTGCAATGTTGACTGGAATAAGAGTGCAAAGCATTTGAGTTTAACTCTGTCAATAAGCTAATAACTGGTAATCTTTTCCTTTACTCCACTAACACAAGCAGTGTTTTATTTAATGAATGTCTGAATGAAATAAATGTGCCTACATTTGATTTATTTTTTAAGTAATAACAAAAATACAACAGTATTAGAACATAAAAAGAAGAAGAAAATACCAGCAGTACATTTTTAATCACATTGAAAATTAAGAAACCTAACTTTTCCCAAAAGTTTTGATGTTTTTAGTAATCAATTCTATGCATTTTGTACAAGTGTGTGTGTATATAAAGTATACATTAGCAACTAGGAGTATCCTGATGAATTTGAAATCTTACCAAGACATATGTAAAGCCTAAACAGGGGGAGTCAAATTGGATGTCCACCTTTACCACTTTAAACTCGTGCTGTTTTCTGCTCACTCCCTTTTTTTGGTGCTCGCTCCATTGCAGGCAATGGACACACCAAGAACCACCAATGCAAACGGAGCACATCGATTTTTGTATCGTGGTAGCAACAACAAAAAAGCCAACCAAAAAAAAAAAACCCAACAAAACCCTGCTTTTCCTTTCTTTTTTTTTTTTTTTCCCCTGGGGCCATGGGGATCATCATGAGTCTGATGCATTTTCTGTACTTTCTTTTTACTGTGCTTAAGGTTTGGAGCTGACGTGCTTGTTAAATTGGCACGGTTCTCTGTGTGTCACCACAGTACCCTGCCCTACGCAGGGAAGGGTTGCTGGAAATGTGCCCCAAATTAGATCTGCTGCTCTTTCTTTGTATTGTAATCTTAGAAATGTCTGTATTTCAAAGAATGAAATATTTGGGATCCCGTCACAGCTTAAATTCAACACACCCCAGGTGACTTTCCCCCCTCCTCCCGCAATATCCTTTGAGAGAACAGACTCTTGACACTGCAAGTGTCTGGGGCCCCTCTGCAGAAAAAAAAGCTTTCAGGGTGAGGGCCTTTTCTGTGAAAAAAGTCATCCTCTGAGAAGCATTTTTACACAATACCATTTTAATGCCTTTTTTAAATAAAACACTGCATGACTACGGAATTGCATATCTGCATATTACTTTAATTTGCAAGGTTTTATATGAATTTCTTGTGTTCAGTTTTTAACTTCAGGGTGTTTTATTGGTCAAATATGCTACTGTATTAACTCTTTTTTTTGTTTTGTTTTGTTTTAATTTTTAAATTTTCTGTTTTTACTGCTAATTAACGTGGTTTGTGTTAAGTAAAAGTTAAATCACACTGCAAGCTGTAGGAAGACTTGTTCTAGAAACACCCAGTGATAGAGACTTGATTAATGAGGTTGAACTGTTACTGTTTAACAATTTGTAGACTTGTGGCTTTTTTTTGCTTTGGATTTCTCTGCTACACTAGTTTGCCATGTAGCAATTGCACTGTGCAATATTTCAATATGAGGACTGGGAAAATTTTTTATGGATGTAATGTCTCTTACAGTTTGCGATAGTATTTCTTTCTAGTTCTCAGTGATTTAAATGTGACCAAGCCTTCTGTACTTTGTCACAAAAAGCGGGTTTTCCAGGTGACTATTTTGGTGAGTGTCAAAATAAGAATTTATGGTGTATTACTGTCAAGATTCACTTTGAATTAAAATATATATTGCAGCAGATGACTTCTGGTGGCTTTTATTTTTTGCTGTGTTACATGAAGGCAAAGATGATGAAAATTCACCGAGAGGGCTCTAAATTCTGACGCCATTGAACTGAGCTTCTTTCTGAAATTTTAAATTTTATTAGCTTTCAAGGCTTGCTTCAGAGGGTCTTGAGAAGCCATCTTCAGTGCAGCCGCACCTCGAAGGCTCTTTGCTCTGGATGTCCCACTTTTACAACCTCAGAGGAAGGTGATCTGGCCCAGATAGCAGCAGACACCTCACTGCTGCTGAGCTTTGTGCCAAGCCGGTGGCAACTGCAGCCTGGCCAGCAGGAGGGTGCTCCTGCTGCCACAGATGGCCCCACATGGTCAGTGGCTCCAGATGGCCACCTGCTATGGACCAGACATCCGTGGAAGGCACATTTGGCCATGCTGTTGTCAGCCAAATGTGCTCACTCTGCCGTGGGGTTGCAGTGCTTACTAAACCTGGTGGTTGGGTGCACACACGTGCTTGTGGGGGGGATGGTTTCTGTGCCTGGCACTGCGTTTTAGGGTCAGTCAGAAATGAAATTGAAAATACTGAAATGACAGTGCAGTGTATTTTTGATAGCAGAATATTTCTGAGTTGACAGAAAGCTTTAAATTGCTAAATTGAAAGATCAGATCAGATCCTAATAAGATCTGATAAGGATCAGATCCTGCTGATGTGGATCTGTCGCTGAGCTCGCTTTTTGGTGCAATTGGTCACAGTGTCTGCAAAGCTTTTCCTGCAGCTCTGTGCCTCAGGTGATGTGTAAACACCTCTGTCCAAATTTTGCAGACACCTGTGGCTTTGAAAGCTGCTTCCTTTCCCTTCTTTACAGCTAGCCTTGTGTATTGTTGACTTTTAAATGTGTGTTGGTGTCTAGATCCCACTTTTCCCATAGCAAACAGGGCCACTGGCTCAGTGCATTTCACACTCTCACTTGTGATAACATCTAACAAACAAGGAAAGGCAGCCTGAGCCTTTCAAAGTGAATACTCTGCCTGTGAAGCCCTTTCTGTTCTTGCTTTCTATTAGTAATGATGCCCAACTGTCCCCTGTGTTCTTTCCCATCCTGTGGACAGGCAGTCATGTGTAAGTCATCTTCCTCTTTAATCGTCTTTAGGCTGACAAGCACTGGTTTAAAATTTGGTATTTTCCCTGTCACTAAATGCAAAGTACAGGTTTGTACCGCAGTTAAGATGGCAAATTCATTCAAGGAAAAGCTTCCAGAATCAATGGGGCTGTCACATGCCACTGATCTGCAGCAGGACAAAGGGGTTCAGGGTGAGGCTGTGTTGTCTCAGTGAATTAGCCTGGGTTTGCAGCTGGACAGATGATCAATCTCTAGGAAGCAAGAGAGAAGCTGCTGTTTGGTACAGCTCACAAAGCAGTGCTGCTGGTCGTGGTGGAGTCCCACTCATCACGGCAGCTCATGCACACTGAGTCCAGCTCCTGTAGAGGACTGAGGCAGCACGAGTGGAAGTTTTGGGAGGGTTGTGGGCAGTGCTGCTGCCCACTAGAGAGCTGTACCTTCCCTACAGGCCCATAGTGTTCAGCAGGTGGTGTCTGGAGCAGTGCAGAGCCCCTGGAGCACCAGGGGAAGGCTGCAGCCCCTCCTGCCTCTCCCCACACTGTGCCTGTGACTGTCCTGCTGTGCAGGAAGGCTTATTAAGTCATGGATAACGTTTGATGGTGATTAATGTTAATTATATCTTCCTGCCTTCCACCTGTAGGAAGGAAGTTGCATTTTCTCTCTCAGGAGGGGTGGGTTTGTGCTCTAAGCAGGTTCAGATAATTCTACCTGCCCTTGTCCTGGGGAACAGCACTGAGTATTCTTTGTTGGAGTGATGAAGCTTTATGCTGAAAGGATGAAATACACATTTGGAGGCCCTGAAATGGCAGGTTGGGAGCATCTACAGCCTGGTGGCAGAGGTGCCTGGAGGCTGGACTCTATTCTGTGGTTGTGTTTGGGGAGTGAGATTTTCGTGAAAATGGAAAATGCCAACTGTTCTGCTGCAAGGAGATACCATGACCTGCCACCAGCTTCACAGAGAAGTCACTGCCTGGCCACAGTCACTTCTCATCCATGAATTGAATCCTCATCTTATGGGTTCCCTCATAAAAAGAAGGAAGACTTGGGATGCTTGCAGTAGGTCTAGTGCAAGCAAGGCAATTTTGGATCTGGGAAGACAAAAACAACCCAACCCAAACAGGATTAGAGAAGTTAAGTTTAGGAAGTAGCTAACTACAGTTGTTTGGTAAGACCCCAGTGATTTTTCACTAGCTGTAAAAGATCTGTTCCTCGTTCTGGAAAATACATGTTTTTAAAATCCTTTGAAATAACAAGTCAATCTGCTACTTGTATTTTCTACGTAATACATGCACACTGTAATGGAAAATTAAGAGAAAACCATAATGCTTAAGAGCTAGACTGAAAAAAGTGCTGTCAAAATTAACTTATCGATGTCTCTATTAAAAAGTCGAGTTGTGTCAAAACCTAGAAAAGTAGGGAAATGATGAAATGAGGTTTGTGCGGGGCTCCCTGAAGGTGCCAGCAGAGGGCCCCGCACTAAACGCGCTGGCCCTGGATTAAGCAGAGTGATGAGCAAGCTCCATTTGGGTATAATAATCATAAACTGCCATCTTTGCTCTGGATAATCGCTAGCAGTCATCAAGGGGAAGCTAATTTTGCACGGAATGAATTAGTGATTTGGGGGAAAAGTAAAACGGTGGAAATGGGACAGCATAATTGCGTTGGTGACACCGGGAGCGTGCTGAAGCAGTCAGATAAGTGTGTAATTATGGGTTGTCAGGGCTCTGGATGCTGCCAGCGGCTGAGTACCAGGGTGTCAGGCTGTGGCTGGCCCATGCTGAGGCTTGCTCCACCTCAAACCTGACTTCTAAGAATTTCTCAGCACGACAACTTCCAGCAGAGCAGAATTTCTGGGAGGCTGGGACAGCTTTCCTGCATGTAAGCAACGCTGCAGCCTTTCAGGATCAGCTCTCGGGGTCCTGGAGCGTGTTGTGCCCCAAACCCACCTTTGCACTGCTCCTCCTCTCACCATCACTGCCTGTTGCCCGCAGGCATGGTCTGGGACTGAAAGAATTCATGATGCAGTTCAGGAAAGAGACGATACCAGAATAAAGAATTCACGCTGCTTCTGCTGCAAATAGGACTTGGAGAAAACACTAAATGGACTGCCCCAGTGCTGGGTGTGACCGTGACCGAGGCGGCAGCTGGGGCTGACCCCTCTGCTGTCCAGAACACATCTCGTGCCGTTCATGTTGATCTCCCGGTGTACCTTAAAGCAAAACAGAGAGGATCCTCTGTCTTGGAGCTTCTGCGTGTCTGAGCCCCATCCCAGCCAGGGAGGGAGTGATGGAGCGAGCACAGGAGAGGGGCGACCAGAGAAGACCTCTCCTGTGTTTGCACAGCGGGTGGCTGAGGACGTAGCTGCCACTTTGGTCACCTCCTGCAGTACACTCGAGCTCCTTTATTCTCAGAGCTGCTTCTGCACTTGCAGAAATGCTGCCAGCGGTGCTCGGCGCTGTGGCAGGGCTCGGGCTGCTTTGCCGGGAGGAGGTGCTGGCTGGTGCCTGGGATAACGAGGGACATCTTTGAAGATGTCCCGGCCCGGCGACTCCCAGCTCGGAACATCAGCTGGCAACGATCCGTTCCCAGAGTGAGCCGAGAGGGACTTCCAGCCTCGCCATGTCGCAGCACCGCTGCGAGCGGGCGCGCCTCCGTTTACACCCAAAGGTAGCGCCGGGCACAATCGCTCTGGAACACGGGGGAGGTGACACATCCCCGAGAGCCGCTGTCGCGCCGCCGGTGCCCCGGCGGGCGGGG